>OX460344.1:46180214-46380214 GCA_949782905.1 Rangifer tarandus platyrhynchus
ACAGTGCCCAGGGACACCTGCCTGTGACAGTCGGTGGTAACCAGTGACACATATTTCTGACAGTCGGTGGTAAGCAGGGAAACCCACCTGTGACCATGGTAACCAAGGACACCCCAACCCACAGTCACTGGTAACCAAGGACACCTCTCCTGTGACTGTGGTTACCAGGACACGCACATATGACAGTCGGTGGTAACCAGGGACAGGCATTTCTGACAGTCAGTGGTAACCAGGGAAACCCACCTGCAATCATGGTAACCAAGGACACCCCTCCTGTGACAGTCAGTGGTAACCAGGCAAACACCTCCTGTGCCAGTGGCAACCAAGGACACCCCTCCTGTGACAATGGTACCCAGGGACAGCCGTCCTTTGACAGTCGGTGGTAACCAGGGAAACCCACCTGTGACATTCACAGTGCCCAGGGACACCGGCCTGTGACAGTCGGTGGTAATCAGGGACACGCATCTCTGACAGTCGGTGGTAACCAGGGAAACCCACCTGTGACCATGGTAACCAAGGACACACCTACTGTGACAGTCACTGGTAACCACGGACACCTCTCCTGTGACCGTGGCTACCAGGGACACGCACATATGACAGTCGGTGGTAACCAGGGACACGCATCTCTGACAGTCAGTGGTAACCAGGGAAACCCACCTGCGACCATGTTAACCAAGGACACCCCTCCGGTGACAGTCAGTGGTAACCAGGGACACACCTCCTGTGCCAGTGGTAACCAAGGACACCCCTCCTGTGACAATGGTACCCAGGGACAGCCCTCCTGTGACAGTCGGTGGTAACCAGGGAAACCCACCTGTGACCATGGTAACCAAGGACACCCCTACCCACAGTCACTGGTAACCAAGGACACCTCTCCTGTGACCGTGGTTACCAGGACACGCACATATGACAGTCGGTGGTAACCAGGGACACGCATCTCTGACAGTCATTGGTAAACAGGGAAACCCACCTGCGACCATGGTAACCAAGGACACCCCTCCTGTGACAGTCAGTGGTAACCAGGGACACACCTCCTGTGCCAGTGGTAACCAGGGACACCCCTCCTGTGACAATGGTACTCAGGGACAGCCCTCCTGTGACAGTCGGTGGTAACCAGGGAAAACCACCTGTGACCATGGTAACCAAGGACACCCCTACCCACAGTCACTGGTAAGCAAGGACACCTCTCCTGTGACCGTGGTTATCAGGGAGACGCATCTCTGACAGTCGGTGGTAACCAGGGAAACCCACCTGTGACCATGGTAACCAAGGACACCCCTCCTGTGACAATGGTACCCAGGGACAGCCATCCTGTGACAGTCGGTGGTAACCAGGGAAACCCACCTGTGACCATGGTAACCAAGGACACCCCTCCTGTGACAATGGTACCCAGGGACAGCCATCCTGTGACAGTCGGTGGTAACCAGGGAAACCCACCTGTGACATTCACAGTGCCCAGGGACACCTGCCTGTGACAGTCGGTGGTAACCAGGGACACATATTTCTGACAGTCGGTGGTAAGCAGGGAAACCCACCTGTGACCATGGTAACCAAGGACACCCCTCCTGTGACAATGGTATCCATGGACAGCCCTCCTGTGACAGTCGGTGGTAACAAGGGAAACCCACCTGTGACCATGGTAACCAAGGACACCCCTACCCACAGTCACTGGTAACCAAGGACACCTCTCCTGTGACCATGGTTACCAGGGACACGCATCTCTGACAGTCGGTGGTAACCAGGGAAACCCACCTGTGACCACGGTAACCAAGGACACCCCTCCTGTGACAATAGTACCCACGGACAGCCCTCCTGTGACAGTCGGTGGTAACCAGGGAATCCCACCTGTGACCATGGTAACCAAGGACACCCCAACCCACAGTCACTGGTAACCAAGGACACCTCTCCTGTGACTGTGGTTACCAGGACACGCACATATGACAGTCGGCGGTAACCAGGGACAGGCATTTCTGACAGTCAGTGGTAACCAGGGAAACCCACCTGCAATCATGGTAACTAAGGACACCCCTCCTGTGACAGTCAGTGGTAACCAGGCAAACACCTCCTGTGCCAGTGGCAACCAAGGACACCCCTCCTGTCACAATGGTACCCAGGGACAGCCCTCCTGTGACAGTCAGTGGTAACCATGTACACTCACCTGTGACAGTCGGTGGTAACCAGGGAAACCCACCTGTGACATTCACAGTGCCCAGGGACACCGGCCTGTGACAGTCGGTGGTAACCAGGGAGACGCATCTCTGACAGTCGGTGGTAACCAGGGAAACACACCTGTGACCATGGTAACCAAGGACACCCCTACCCACAGTCACTGGTAACCAAGGACACCTCTCCTGTGACCGTGGTTACCAGGACACGCACATATGACAGTCGGTGGTAACCAGGGACACGCATCTCTGACAGTCAGTGATAACCAGGGAAACCCACCTGCGATCATGGTACCCAAGGACACCCCTCCTGTGACAGTCAGTGGTAACCAGGGACACACCTCCTGTGCCAGTGGTAACCAAGGACACCCCTCCTGTCACAATGGTACCCAGGGACAGCCCTCCTGTGACAGTCAGTGGTAACCATGTACACTCACCTGTGACAGTCGGTGGTAACCAGGGAAACCCACCTGTGACATTCCCATTTCCCAGGGACACCGGCCTGTGACAGTCGGTGGTAACCAGGGACACGCATCTCTGACAGTCGGTGGTAACCAGGGAAACCCACCTGTCGCCATGTTAACCAAGGACCCACCTACTGTGACAGTCACTGGTAACCACGGACACCTCTCCTGTGACCGTGGTTACCAGGGACACGCATATAGGACAGTCGGTGGTAACCAGGGACACGCATCTCTGACAGTCAGTGGTAACCAGGGAAACCCACCTGCGACCATGGTAACCAAGGACACTCCTCCTGTGACAGTCAGTGGTAACCAGGGACACACCTCCTGTGCCAGTGGTAACCAAGGACACCCCTCCTGTCACAATGGTACCCAGGGACAGCCCTCCTGTGACAGTCGGTGGTAACCAGGGAAACCCACCTGTGACCATGGTAACCAAGGACACCCCTCCTGTGACAATGGTACCCAGGGACAGCCCTCCTGTGACAGTCGGTGGTAACCAGGGAAACCCACCTGTGACCATGGTAACCAAGGACACCCCTACCCACAGTCACTGGTAACCAAGGACACCTCTCCTGTGACCGTGGTTACCAGGACACGCACATATGACAGTCGGTGGTAACCAGGGACACGCATTTCTGACAGTCAGTGGTAACCAGGGAAACCCACCTGCGACCATGGTAACCAAGGACACCCCTCCTGTGACAGTCAGTGGTAACCAGGGACACACCTCCTGTGCTAGTGGTAACCAAGGACACCCCTCCTGTGACAATGGTACCCAGGGACAGCCCTCCTGTGACAGTCGGTGGTAATCAGGGAAACTCACCTGTGACATTCACAGTGCCCAGGGACACCGGCCTGTGACAGTCGGTGGTAACCAGGGACACGCATCTCTGACAGTCGGTGGTAACCAGGGAAACACACCTGTGACCATGGTAACCAAGGACACACCTACTGTGCCAGTCACTGGTAACCATGGACACCTCTCCTGTGACCGTGGTTACCAGGGACACGCACATATGACAGTCAGTGTCAACCAGGGACACGCATCTCTGACAGTCAGTGGTAACCAGGGAAACCCACCTGTGAACAAGTTAACCAAGGACACCCCTACCCACAGTCACTGGTAACCAAGGACACCTCTCCTGTGACCGTGGTTACCAGGACACGCACATATGACAGTCGGTGGTAACCAGGGACACTCATCTCTGACAGTCAGTGGTAACCAGGGAAACCCACCTGCGACCATGGTAACCAAGGACACCCCTCCTGTTACAGTCAGTGGTAACCAGGGACACACCTCCTGTGCCAGTGGTAACCAAGGACACCCCTACCCACATTCACTGGTAACCAAGGACACCTCTCCTGTGACCGTGGTTATCAGGGAGACGCATCTCTGACAGTCGGTGGTAACCAGGGAAACCCACCTGTGACATTCACAGTGCCCAGGGACACCGGCCTGTGACAGTCGGTGGTAACCAGGGAGACGCATCTCTGACAGTCGGTGGTAACCAGGGAAACCCACCTGTGACCATGGTAACCAAGGACACCCCTCTGTGACAATGGTACCCAGGGACAGCCCTCCTGTGACAGTCGGTGGTAACCAGGGAAACACACCTGTGACCATGGTAACCAAGGACACCCCTACCCACTGTCACTGGTAACCAAGGACACCTCTCCTGTGACCGTGGTTATCAGGGAGACGCATCTCTGACAGTCGGTGGTAACCAGGGAAACCCACCTGTGACCATGGTAACCAAGGACACCCCTCCTGTGACAATGGTACCCAGGGACAGCCCTCCTGTGACAGTCGGTGGTAACCAGGGAAACCCACCTGTGACCATGGTAACCAAGGACACCCCTCCTGTGACAATGGTACCCCGGGACAGCCCTCCTGTGACAGTCGGTGGTAACCAGGGAAACCCACCTGTGACCATGGTAACCAAGGACACCCCTCCTGTGACAATGGTACCCAGGGACAGCCATCCTGTGACAGTCGGTGGTAACCAGGGAAACCCAACTGTGACTTTCACAGTGCCCAGGGACACCGGCCTGTGACAGTCGGTGGTAACCAGGGACACGCATCTCTGACAGTCGGTGGTAACCAGGGAAACCCACCTGTGACCATGGTAACCAAGGACACACCTACTGTGACAGTCACTGGTAACCACGGACACCTCTCCTGTGACCGTGGCTACCACGGACACGCACATATGACAGTCGGTGGTAACCAGGGACACGCATCTCTGACAGTCGGTGGTAACAAGGGAAACCCACCTGTCGCCATGGTAACCAAGGACCCACCTACTGTGACAGTCACTGGTAACCACAGACACCTCTCCTGTGACCGTGGTTACCAGGGACACGCATATATGACAGTCGGTGGTAAACAGGGACACGCATCTATGACAGTCAGTGGTAACTAGGGAAACCCACCTGCGACCATGGTAACCAAGGACACCCTTCCTGTGACAGTCAGTGGTAACCAGGGACACACCTCCTGTGCCAGTGGTAACCAAGGACACCCCTCCTGTCACAATGGTACCAGGGACAGCCCTCCTGTGACAGTCGGTGGTAACCAGGGAAACCCACCTGTGACCATGGTAACCAAGGACACCCCTCCTGTGACAATGGTACCCAGGGACAGCCCTCCTGTGACAGTCGGTGGTAACCAGGGAAACACACCTGTGACCATGGTAACCAAGGACACCCCTACCCACAGTCACTGGTAACCAAGGACACCTCTCCTGTGACCGTGGTTACCAGGACACGCACATATGACAGTCGGTGGTAACCAGGGACACGCATCTCTGACAGTCAGTGATAACCAGGGAAACCCACCTGCGATCATGGTACCCAAGGACACCCCTCCTGTGACAGTCAGTGGTAACCAGGGACACACCTCCTGTGCCAGTGGTAACCAAGGACACCCCTCCTGTCACAATGGTACCCAGGGACAGCCCTCCTGTGACAGTCAGTGGTAACCATGTACACTCACCTGTGACAGTCGGTGGTAACCAGGGAAACCCACCTGTGACATTCCCATTTCCCAGGGACACCGGCCTGTGACAGTCGGTGGTAACCAGGGACACGCATCTCTGACAGTCGGTGGTAACCAGGGAAACCCACCTGTCGCCATGTTAACCAAGGACCCACCTACTGTGACAGTCACTGGTAACCACGGACACCTCTCCTGTGACCGTGGTTACCAGGGACACGCATATATGACAGTCGGTGGTAACCAGGGACACGCATCTCTGACAGTCAGTGGTAACCAGGGAAACCCACCTGCGACCATGGTAACCAAGGACACCCCTCCTGTGACAGTCAGTGGTAACCAGGGACACACCTCCTGTGCCAGTGGTAACCAAGGACACCCCTCCTGTCACAATGGTACCCAGGGACAGCCCTCCTGTGACAGTCGGTGGTAACCAGGGAAACCCACCTGTGACCATGGTAACCAAGGAAACCCCTCCTGTGACAATGGTACCCAGGGACAGCCCTCCTGTGACAGTCGGTGGTAACCAGGGAAACCCACCTGTGACCATGGTAACCAAGGACACCCCTACCCACAGTCACTGGTAACCAAGGACACCTCTCCTGTGACCGTGGTTACCAGGACACGCACATATGACAGTCGGTGGTAACCAGGGACACGCATTTCTGACAGTCAGTGGTAACCAGGGAAACCCACCTGCGACCATGGTAACCAAGGACACCCCTCCTGTGACAGTCAGTGGTAACCAGGGACACACCTCCTGTGCCAGTGGTAACCAAGGACACCCCTCCTGTGACAATGGTACCCAGGGACAGCCCTCCTGTGACAGTCGGTGGTAATCAGGGAAACTCACCTGTGACATTCACAGTGCCCAGGGACACCGGCCTGTGACAGTCGGTGGTAACCAGGGACACGCATCTCTGACAGTCGGTGGTAACCAGGGAAACACACCTGTGACCATGGTAACCAAGGACACACCTACTGTGCCAGTCACTGGTAACCATGGACACCTCTCCTGTGACCGTGGTTACCAGGGACACGCACATATGACAGTCAGTGTTAACCAGGGACACGCATCTCTGACAGTCAGTGGTAACCAGGGAAACCCACCTGCGACCATGGTAACCAAGGACACCCGTCCTGTGACAATGGTACCAAGGGACAGCCCTCCTGTGACAGTCGGTGGTAACCAGGGAAACCCACCTGTGACCATGGTAACCAAGGACACCCCTCCTGTGACAATGGAACCCAGGGACAGCCGTCCTGTGACAGTCGGTGGTAACCAGGGAAACCCACCTGTGACACTCACAGTGCCCAGGGACACCTGCCTGTGACAGTCGGTGGTAACCAGGGACACATATTTCTGACAGTCGGTGGTAAGCAGGGAAACCCACCTGTGACCATGGTAACCAAGGACACCCCAACCCACAGTCACTGGTAACCAAGGACACCTCTCCTGTGACTGTGGTTACCAGGACACGCACATATGACAGTCGGTGGTAACCAGGGACAGGCATTTCTGACAGTCAGTGGTAACCAGGGAAACCCACCTGCAATCATGGTAACCAAGGACACCCCTCCTGTGACAGTCAGTGGTAACCAGGCAAACACCTCCTGTGCCAGTGGCAACCAAGGACACCCCTCCTGTGACAATGGTACCCAGGGACAGCCGTCCTTTGACAGTCGGTGGTAACCAGGGAAACCCACCTGTGACATTCACAGTGCCCAGGGACACCGGCCTGTTTCAGTCGGTGGTAATCAGGGACACGCATCTCTGACAGTCGGTGGTAACCAGGGAAACCCACCTGTGACCATGGTAACCAAGGACACACCTACTGTGACAGTCACTGGTAACCACGGACACCTCTCCTGTGACCGTGGCTACCAGGGACACGCACATATGACAGTCGGTGGTAACCAGGGACACGCATCTCTGACAGTCAGTGGTAACCAGGGAAACCCACCTGCGACCATGTTAACCAAGGACACCCCTCCGGTGACAGTCAGTGGTAACCAGGGACACACCTCCTGTGCCAGTGGTAACCAAGGACACCCCTCCTGTGACAATGGTACCCAGGGACAGCCCTCCTGTGACAGTCGGTGGTAACCAGGGAAACCCACCTGTGACCATGGTAACCAAGGACACCCCTACCCACAGTCACTGGTAACCAAGGACACCTCTCCTGTGACCGTGGTTACCAGGACACGCACATATGACAGTCGGTGGTAACCAGGGACACGCATCTCTGACAGTCATTGGTAAACAGGGAAACCCACCTGCGACCATGGTAACCAAGGACACCCCTCCTGTGACAGTCAGTGGTAACCAGGGACACACCTCCTGTGCCAGTGGTAACCAGGGACACCCCTCCTGTGACAATGGTACTCAGGGACAGCCCTCCTGTGACAGTCGGTGGTAACCAGGGAAAACCACCTGTGACCATGGTAACCAAGGACACCCCTACCCACAGTCACTGGTAAGCAAGGACACCTCTCCTGTGACCGTGGTTATCAGGGAGACGCATCTCTGACAGTCGGTGGTAACCAGGGAAACCCACCTGTGACCATGGTAACCAAGGACACCCCTCCTGTGACAATGGTACCCAGGGACAGCCCTCCTGTGACAGTCGGTGGTAACCAGGGAAACCCACCTGTGACCATGGTAACCAAGGACACCCCTCCTGTGACAATGGTACCCAGGGACAGCCATCCTGTGACAGTCGGTGGTAACCAGGGAAACCCACCTGTGACATTCACAGTGCCCAGGGACACCTGCCTGTGACAGTCGGTGGTAACCAGGGACACATATTTCTGACAGTCGGTGGTAAGCAGGGAAACCCACCTGTGACCATGGTAACCAAGGACACCCCTCCTGTGACAATGGTATCCATGGACAGCCCTCCTGTGACAGTCGGTGGTAACAAGGGAAACCCACCTGTGACCATGGTAACCAAGGACACCCCTACCCACAGTCACTGGTAACCAAGGACACCTCTCCTGTGACCATGGTTACCAGGGACACGCATCTCTGACAGTCGGTGGTAACCAGGGAAACCCACCTGTGACCACGGTAACCAAGGACACCCCTCCTGTGACAATAGTACCCACGGACAGCCCTCCTGTGACAGTCGGTGGTAACCAGGGAAACCCACCTGTGACCATGGTAACCAAGGACACCCCAACCCACAGTCACTGGTAACCAAGGACACCTCTCCTGTGACTGTGGTTACCAGGACACGCACATATGACAGTCGGTGGTAACCAGGGACAGGCATTTCTGACAGTCAGTGGTAACCAGGGAAACCCACCTGCAATCATGGTAACCAAGGACACCCCTCCTGTGACAGTCAGTGGTAACCAGGCAAACACCTCCTGTGCCAGTGGCAACCAAGGACACCCCTCCTGTCACAATGGTACCCAGGGACAGCCCTCCTGTGACAGTCAGTGGTAACCATGTACACTCACCTGTGACAGTCGGTGGTAACCAGGGAAACCCACCTGTGACATTCACAGTGCCCAGGGACACCGGCCTGTGACAGTCGGTGGTAACCAGGGAGACGCATCTCTGACAGTCGGTGGTAACCAGGGAAACACACCTGTGACCATGGTAACCAAGGACACCCCTACCCACAGTCACTGGTAACCAAGGACACCTCTCCTGTGACCGTGGTTACCAGGACACGCACATATGACAGTCGGTGGTAACCAGGAACACGCATCTCTGACAGTCAGTGATAACCAGGGAAACCCACCTGCGATCATGGTACCCAAGGACACCCCTCCTGTGACAGTCGGTGGTAACCAGGGAAACCCAACTGTGACCATGGTAACCAAGGACACACCTACTGTGCCAGTCACTGGTAACCACGGACACCTCTCCTGTGACTGTGGTTACCAGGGACACGCACATATGACAGTCGGTGGTAACCAGGGACACGCATCTCTGACAGTCAGTGGTAACCAGGGAAACCCACCTGTGAACAAGTTAACCAAGGACACCCCTACCCACAGTCACTGGTAACCAAGGACACCTCTCCGGTGACCGTGGTTACCACGACACGCACATATGACAGTCGGTGGTAACCAGGGACACGCATCTCTGACAGTCAGTGGTAACCAGGGAAACCCACCTGCGACCATGGTAACCAAGGACACCCCTCCTGTGACAGTCAGTGGTAACCAGGGACACACCTCCTGTGCCAGTGGTAACCAAGGACACCCCTACCCACAGTCACTGGTAACCAAGGACACCTCTCCTGTGACCGTGGTTATCAGGGAGACGCATCTCTGACAGTCGGTGGTAACCAGGGAAACCCACCTGTGGCATTCACAGTGCCCAGGGACACCGGCCTGTGACAGTCGGTGGTAACCAGGGAGACGCATCTCTGACAGTCGGTGGTAACCAGGGAAACCAACCTGTGACCATGGTAACCAAGGACACCCCTCTGTGACAATGGTACCCACGGACAGCCCTCCTGTGACAGTCGGTGGTAACCAGGGAAACACACCTGTGACCATGGTAACCAAGGACACCCCTACCCACTGTCACTGGTAACCAAGGACACCTCTCCTGTGACCGTGGTTATCAGGGAGACGCATCTCTGACAGTCGGTGGTAACCAGGGAAATCCACCTGTGACCATGGTAACCAAGGACACCCCTCCTGTGACAATGGTACCCAGGGACAGCCCTCCTGTGACAGTCGGTGGTAACCAGGGAAACCCACCTGTGACCATGGTAACCAAGGACACCCCTCCTGTGACAATGGTACCCAGGGACAGCCATCCTGTGACAGTCGGTGGTAACCAGGGAAACCCACCTGTGACATTCACAGTGCCCAGGGACACCTGCCTGTGACAGTCGGTGGTAACCAGGGACACATATTTCTGACAGTCGGTGGTAAGCAGGGAAACCCACCTGTGACCATGGTAACCAAGGACACCCCTCCTGTGACAATGGTATCCATGGACAGCCCTCCTGTGACAGTCGGTGGTAACAAGGGAAACCCACCTGTGACCATGGTAACCAAGGACACCCCTACCCACAGTCACTGGTAACCAAGGACACCTCTCCTGTGACCATGGTTACCAGGGACACGCATCTCTGACAGTCGGTGGTAACCAGGGAAACCCACCTGTGACCACGGTAACCAAGGACACCCCTCCTGTGACAATAGTACCCACGGACAGCCCTCCTGTGACAGTCGGTGGTAACCAGGGAAACCCACCTGTGACCATGGTAACCAAGGACACCCCAACCCACAGTCACTGGTAACCAAGGACACCTCTCCTGTGACTGTGGTTACCAGGACACGCACATATGACAGTCGGTGGTAACCAGGGACAGGCATTTCTGACAGTCAGTGGTAACCAGGGAAACCCACCTGCAATCATGGTAACCAAGGACACCCCTCCTGTGACAGTCAGTGGTAACCAGGCAAACACCTCCTGTGCCAGTGGCAACCAAGGACACCCCTCCTGTCACAATGGTACCCAGGGACAGCCCTCCTGTGACAGTCAGTGGTAACCATGTACACTCACCTGTGACAGTCGGTGGTAACCAGGGAAACCCACCTGTGACATTCACAGTGCCCAGGGACACCGGCCTGTGACAGTCGGTGGTAACCAGGGAGACGCATCTCTGACAGTCGGTGGTAACCAGGGAAACACACCTGTGACCATGGTAACCAAGGACACCCCTACCCACAGTCACTGGTAACCAAGGACACCTCTCCTGTGACCGTGGTTACCAGGACACGCACATATGACAGTCGGTGGTAACCAGGAACACGCATCTCTGACAGTCAGTGATAACCAGGGAAACCCACCTGCGATCATGGTACCCAAGGACACCCCTCCTGTGACAGTCGGTGGTAACCAGGGAAACCCAACTGTGACCATGGTAACCAAGGACACACCTACTGTGCCAGTCACTGGTAACCACGGACACCTCTCCTGTGACTGTGGTTACCAGGGACACGCACATATGACAGTCGGTGGTAACCAGGGACACGCATCTCTGACAGTCAGTGGTAACCAGGGAAACCCACCTGTGAACAAGTTAACCAAGGACACCCCTACCCACAGTCACTGGTAACCAAGGACACCTCTCCGGTGACCGTGGTTACCACGACACGCACATATGACAGTCGGTGGTAACCAGGGACACGCATCTCTGACAGTCAGTGGTAACCAGGGAAACCCACCTGCGACCATGGTAACCAAGGACACCCCTCCTGTGACAGTCAGTGGTAACCAGGGACACACCTCCTGTGCCAGTGGTAACCAAGGACACCCCTACCCACAGTCACTGGTAACCAAGGACACCTCTCCTGTGACCGTGGTTATCAGGGAGACGCATCTCTGACAGTCGGTGGTAACCAGGGAAACCCACCTGTGGCATTCACAGTGCCCAGGGACACCGGCCTGTGACAGTCGGTGGTAACCAGGGAGACGCATCTCTGACAGTCGGTGGTAACCAGGGAAACCAACCTGTGACCATGGTAACCAAGGACACCCCTCTGTGACAATGGTACCCACGGACAGCCCTCCTGTGACAGTCGGTGGTAACCAGGGAAACACACCTGTGACCATGGTAACCAAGGACACCCCTACCCACTGTCACTGGTAACCAAGGACACCTCTCCTGTGACCGTGGTTATCAGGGAGACGCATCTCTGACAGTCGGTGGTAACCAGGGAAATCCACCTGTGACCATGGTAACCAAGGACACCCCTCCTGTGACAATGGTACCCAGGGACAGCCCTCCTGTGACAGTCGGTGGTAACCAGGGAAACCCACCTGTGACCATGGTAACCAAGGACACCCCTCCTGTGACAATGGTACCCAGGGACAGCCATCCTGTGACAGTCGGTGGTAACCAGGGAAACCCACCTGTGACATTCACAGTGCCCAGGGACACCGGCCTGTGACAGTCGGTGGTAACCAGGGAGACGCATCTCTGACAGTCGGTGGTAACCAGGGAAACCCACCTGTGACCATGGTAACCAAGGACACCCCTCCTGTGACAATGGTATCCATGGACAGCCCTCCTGTGACAGTCGGTGGTAACAAGGGAAACCCACCTGTGACCATGGTAACCAAGGACACCCCTACCCACAGTCACTGGTAACCAAGGACACCTCTCCTGTGACCATGGTTACCAGGGACACGCATCTCTGACAGTCGGTGGTAACCAGGGAAACCCACCTGTGACCACGGTAACCAAGGACACCCATCCTGTGACAATAGTACCCACGGACAGCCCTCCTGTGACAGTCGGTGGTAACCAGGGAAACCCACCTGTGACCATGGTAACCAAGGACACCCGTCCTGTGACAATGGTACCAAGGGACAGCCCTCCTGTGACAGTCGGTGGTAACCAGGGAAACCCACCTGTGACCATGGTAACCAAGGACACCCCTCCTGTGACAATGGAACCCAGGGACAGCCGTCCTGTGACAGTCGGTGGTAACCAGGGAAACCCACCTGTGACATTCACAGTGCCCAGGGACACCTGCCTGTGACAGTCGGTGGTAACCAGTGACACATATTTCTGACAGTCGGTGGTAAGCAGGGAAACCCACCTGTGACCATGGTAACCAAGGACACCCCAACCCACAGTCACTGGTAACCAAGGACACCTCTCCTGTGACTGTGGTTACCAGGACACGCACATATGACAGTCGGTGGTAACCAGGGACAGGCATTTCTGACAGTCAGTGGTAACCAGGGAAACCCACCTGCAATCATGGTAACCAAGGACACCCCTCCTGTGACAGTCAGTGGTAACCAGGCAAACACCTCCTGTGCCAGTGGCAACCAAGGACACCCCTCCTGTGACAATGGTACCCAGGGACAGCCGTCCTTTGACAGTCGGTGGTAACCAGGGAAACCCACCTGTGACATTCACAGTGCCCAGGGACACCGGCCTGTGACAGTCGGTGGTAATCAGGGACACGCATCTCTGACAGTCGGTGGTAACCAGGGAAACCCACCTGTGACCATGGTAACCAAGGACACACCTACTGTGACAGTCACTGGTAACCACGGACACCTCTCCTGTGACCGTGGCTACCAGGGACACGCACATATGACAGTCGGTGGTAACCAGGGACACGCATCTCTGACAGTCAGTGGTAACCAAGGACACCCCTCCTGTGACAATGGTACCCAGGGACAGCCCTCCTGTGACAGTCGGTGGTAACCAGGGAAACCCACCTGTGACCATGGTAACCAAGGACACCCCTACCCACAGTCACTGGTAACCAAGGACACCTCTCCTGTGACCGTGGTTACCAGGACACGCACATATGACAGTCGGTGGTAACCAGGGACACGCATCTCTGACAGTCATTGGTAAACAGGGAAACCCACCTGCGACCATGGTAACCAAGGACACCCCTCCTGTGACAGTCAGTGGTAACCAGGGACACACCTCCTGTGCCAGTGGTAACCAGGGACACCCCTCCTGTGACAATGGTACTCAGGGACAGCCCTCCTGTGACAGTCGGTGGTAACCAGGGAAAACCACCTGTGACCATGGTAACCAAGGACACCCCTACCCACAGTCACTGGTAAGCAAGGACACCTCTCCTGTGACCGTGGTTATCAGGGAGACGCATCTCTGACAGTCGGTGGTAACCAGGGAAACCCACCTGTGACCATGGTAACCAAGGACACCCCTCCTGTGACAATGGTACCCAGGGACAGCCCTCCTGTGACAGTCGGTGGTAACCAGGGAAACCCACCTGTGACCATGGTAACCAAGGACACCCCTCCTGTGACAATGGTACCCAGGGACAGCCATCCTGTGACAGTCGGTGGTAACCAGGGAAACCCACCTGTGACATTCACAGTGCCCAGGGACACCTGCCTGTGACAGTCGGTGGTAACCAGGGACACATAATTCTGACAGTCGGTGGTAAGCAGGGAAACCCACCTGTGACCATGGTAACCAAGGACACCCCTCCTGTGACAATGGTATCCATGGACAGCCCTCCTGTGACAGTCGGTGGTAACAAGGGAAACCCACCTGTGACCATGGTAACCAAGGACACCCCTACCCACAGTCACTGGTAACCAAGGACACCTCTCCTGTGACCATGGTTACCAGGGACACGCATCTCTGACAGTCGGTGGTAACCAGGGAAACCCACCTGTGACCACGGTAACCAAGGACACCCCTCCTGTGACAATAGTACCCACGGACAGCCCTCCTGTGACAGTCGGTGGTAACCAGGGAATCCCACCTGTGACCATGGTAACCAAGGACACCCCAACCCACAGTCACTGGTAACCAAGGACACCTCTCCTGTGACTGTGGTTACCAGGACACGCACATATGACAGTCGGTGGTAACCAGGGACAGGCATTTCTGACAGTCAGTGGTAACCAGGGAAACCCACCTGCAATCATGGTAACTAAGGACACCCCTCCTGTGACAGTCAGTGGTAACCAGGCAAACACCTCCTGTGCCAGTGGCAACCAAGGACACCCCTCCTGTCACAATGGTACCCAGGGACAGCCCTCCTGTGACAGTCAGTGGTAACCATGTACACTCACCTGTGACAGTCGGTGGTAACCAGGGAAACCCACCTGTGACATTCACAGTGCCCAGGGACACCGGCCTGTGACAGTCGGTGGTAACCAGGGAGACGCATCTCTGACAGTCGGTGGTAACCAGGGAAACACACCTGTGACCATGGTAACCAAGGACACCCCTACCCACAGTCACTGGTAACCAAGGACACCTCTCCTGTGACCGTGGTTACCAGGACACGCACATATGACAGTCGGTGGTAACCAGGGACACGCATCTCTGACAGTCAGTGATAACCAGGGAAACCCACCTGCGATCATGGTACCCAAGGACACCCCTCCTGTGACAGTCAGTGGTAACCAGGGACACACCTCCTGTGCCAGTGGTAACCAAGGACACCCCTCCTGTCACAATGGTACCCAGGGACAGCCCTCCTGTGACAGTCAGTGGTAACCATGTACACTCACCTGTGACAGTCGGTGGTAACCAGGGAAACCCACCTGTGACATTCCCATTTCCCAGGGACACCGGCCTGTGACAGTCGGTGGTAACCAGGGACACGCATCTCTGACAGTCGGTGGTAACCAGGGAAACCCACCTGTCGCCATGTTAACCAAGGACCCACCTACTGTGACAGTCACTGGTAACCACGGACACCTCTCCTGTGACCGTGGTTACCAGGGACACGCATATATGACAGTCGGTGGTAACCAGGGACACGCATCTCTGACAGTCAGTGGTAACCAGGGAAACCCACCTGCGACCATGGTAACCAAGGACACTCCTCCTGTGACAGTCAGTGGTAACCAGGGACACACCTCCTGTGCCAGTGGTAACCAAGGACACCCCTCCTGTCACAATGGTACCCAGGGACAGCCCTCCTGTGACAGTCGGTGGTAACCAGGGAAACCCACCTGTGACCATGGTAACCAAGGACACCCCTCCTGTGACAATGGTACCCAGGGACAGCCCTCCTGTGACAGTCGGTGGTAACCAGGGAAACCCACCTGTGACCATGGTAACCAAGGATACCCCTACCCACAGTCACTGGTAACCAAGGACACCTCTCCTGTGACCGTGGTTACCAGGACACGCACATATGACAGTCGGTGGTAACCAGGGACACGCATTTCTGACAGTCAGTGGTAACCAGGGAAACCCACCTGCGACCATGGTAACCAAGGACACCCCTCCTGTGACAGTCAGTGGTAACCAGGGACACACCTCCTGTGCTAGTGGTAACCAAGGACACCCCTCCTGTGACAATGGTACCCAGGGACAGCCCTCCTGTGACAGTCGGTGGTAATCAGGGAAACTCACCTGTGACATTCACAGTGCCCAGGGACACCGGCCTGTGACAGTCGGTGGTAACCAGGGACACGCATCTCTGACAGTCGGTGGTAACCAGGGAAACACACCTGTGACCATGGTAACCAAGGACACACCTACTGTGCCAGTCACTGGTAACCATGGACACCTCTCCTGTGACCGTGGTTACCAGGGACACGCACATATGACAGTCAGTGTTAACCAGGGACACGCATCTCTGACAGTCAGTGGTAACCAGGGAAACCCACCTGTGAACAAGTTAACCAAGGACACCCCTACCCACAGTCACTGGTAACCAAGGACACCTCTCCTGTGACCGTGGTTACCAGGACACGCACATATGACAGTCGGTGGTAACCAGGGACACTCATCTCTGACAGTCAGTGGTAACCAGGGAAACCCACCTGCGACCATGGTAACCAAGGACACCCCTCCTGTTACAGTCAGTGGTAACCAGGGACACACCTCCTGTGCCAGTGGTAACCAAGGACACCCCTACCCACATTCACTGGTAACCAAGGACACCTCTCCTGTGACCGTGGTTATCAGGGAGACGCATCTCTGACAGTCGGTGGTAACCAGGGAAACCCACCTGTGACATTCACAGTGCCCAGGGACACCGGCCTGTGACAGTCGGTGGTAACCAGGGAGACGCATCTCTGACAGTCGGTGGTAACCAGGGAAACCCACCTGTGACCATGGTAACCAAGGACACCCCTCTGTGACAATGGTACCCAGGGACAGCCCTCCTGTGACAGTCGGTGGTAACCAGGGAAACACACCTGTGACCATGGTAACCAAGGACACCCCTACCCACTGTCACTGGTAACCAAGGACACCTCTCCTGTGACCGTGGTTATCAGGGAGACGCATCTCTGACAGTCGGTGGTAACCAGGGAAACCCACCTGTGACCATGGTAACCAAGGACACCCCTCCTGTGACAATGGTACCCAGGGACAGCCCTCCTGTGACAGTCGGTGGTAACCAGGGAAACCCACCTGTGACCATGGTAACCAAGGACACCCCTCCTGTGACAATGGTACCCCGGGACAGCCCTCATGTGACAGTCGGTGGTAACCAGGGAAACCCACCTGTGACCATGGTAACCAAGGACACCCCTCCTGTGACAATGGTACCCAGGGACAGCCATCCTGTGACAGTCGGTGGTAACCAGGGAAACCCACCTGTGACTTTCACAGTGCCCAGGGACACCGGCCTGTGACAGTCGGTGGTAACCAGGGACACGCATCTCTGACAGTCGGTGGTAACCAGGGAAACCCACCTGTGACCATGGTAACCAAGGACACACCTACTGTGACAGTCACTGGTAACCACGGACACCTCTCCTGTGACCGTGGCTACCACGGACACGCACATATGACAGTCGGTGGTAACCAGGGACACGCATCTCTGACAGTCGGTGGTAACAAGGGAAACCCACCTGTCGCCATGGTAACCAAGGACCCACCTACTGTGACAGTCACTGGTAACCACAGACACCTCTCCTGTGACCGTGGTTACCAGGGACACGCATATATGACAGTCGGTGGTAAACAGAGACACGCATCTATGACAGTCAGTGGTAACTAGGGAAACCCACCTGCGACCATGGTAACCAAGGACACCCTTCCTGTGACAGTCAGTGGTAACCAGGGACACACCTCCTGTGCCAGTGGTAACCAAGGACACCCCTCCTGTCACAATGGTACCAGGGACAGCCCTCCTGTGACAGTCGGTGGTAACCAGGGAAACCCACCTGTGACCATGGTAACCAAGGACACCCCTCCTGTGACAATGGTACCCAGGGACAGCCCTCCTGTGACAGTCGGTGGTAACCAGGGAAACACACCTGTGACCATGGTAACCAAGGACACCCCTACCCACAGTCACTGGTAACCAAGGACACCTCTCCTGTGACCGTGGTTACCAGGACACGCACATATGACAGTCGGTGGTAACCAGGGACACGCATCTCTGACAGTCAGTGATAACCAGGGAAACCCACCTGCGATCATGGTACCCAAGGACACCCCTCCTGTGACAGTCAGTGGTAACCAGGGACACACCTCCTGTGCCAGTGGTAACCAAGGACACCCCTCCTGTCACAATGGTACCCAGGGACAGCCCTCCTGTGACAGTCAGTGGTAACCATGTACACTCACCTGTGACAGTCGGTGGTAACCAGGGAAACCCACCTGTGACATTCCCATTTCCCAGGGACACCGGCCTGTGACAGTCGGTGGTAACCAGGGACACGTATCTCTGACAGTCGGTGGTAACCAGGGAAACCCACCTGTCGCCATGTTAACCAAGGACCCACCTACTGTGACAGTCACTGGTAACCACGGACACCTCTCCTGTGACCGTGGTTACCAGGGACACGCATATATGACAGTCGGTGGTAACCAGGGACACGCATCTCTGACAGTCAGTGGTAACCAGGGAAACCCACCTGCGACCATGGTAACCAAGGACACCCCTCCTGTGACAGTCAGTGGTAACCAGGGACACACCTCCTGTGCCAGTGGTAACCAAGGACACCCCTCCTGTCACAATGGTACCCAGGGACAGCCCTCCTGTGACAGTCGGTGGTAACCAGGGAAACCCACCTGTGACCATGGTAACCAAGGACACCCCTCCTGTGACAATGGTACCCAGGGACAGCCCTCCTGTGACAGTCGGTGGTAACCAGGGAAACCCACCTGTGACCATGGTAACCAAGGACACCCCTACCCACAGTCACTGGTAACCAAGGACACCTCTCCTGTGACCGTGGTTACCAGGACACGCACATATGACAGTCGGTGGTAACCAGGGACACGCATTTCTGACAGTCAGTGGTAACCAGGGAAACCCACCTGCGACCATGGTAACCAAGGACACCCCTCCTGTGACAGTCAGTGGTAACCAGGGACACACCTCCTGTGCCAGTGGTAACCAAGGACACCCCTCCTGTGACAATGGTACCCAGGGACAGCCCTCCTGTGACAGTCGGTGGTAATCAGGGAAACTCACCTGTGACATTCACAGTGCCCAGGGACACCGGCCTGTGACAGTCGGTGGTAACCAGGGACACGCATCTCTGACAGTCGGTGGTAACCAGGGAAACACACCTGTGACCATGGTAACCAAGGACACACCTACTGTGCCAGTCACTGGTAACCATGGACACCTCTCCTGTGACCGTGGTTACCAGGGACACGCACATATGACAGTCAGTGTTAACCAGGGACACGCATCTCTGACAGTCAGTGGTAACCAGGGAAACCCACCTGTGAACAAGTTAACCAAGGACACCCCTACCCACAGTCACTGGTAACCAAGGACACCTCTCCTGTGACCGTGGTTACCAGGACACGCACATATGACAGTCGGTGGTAACCAGGGACACGCATCTCTGACAGTCAGTGGTAACCAGGGAAACCCACCTGCGACCATGGTAACCAAGGACACCCCTCCTGTGACAGTCAGTGGTAACCAGGGACACACCTCCTGTGCCAGTGGTAACCAAGGACACCCCTACCCACATTCACTGGTAACCAAGGACACCTCTCCTGTGATCGTGGTTATCAGGGAGACGCATCTCTGACAGTCGGTGGTAACCAGGGAAACCCACCTGTGACATTCACAGTGCCCAGGGACACCGGCCTGTGACAGTCGGTGGTAACCAGGGAGACGCATCTCTGACAGTCGGTGGTAACCAGGGAAACCAACCTGTGACCATGGTAACCAAGGACACCCCTCTGTGACAATGGTACCCAGGGACAGCCCTCCTGTGACAGTCGGTGGTAACCAGGGAAACACACCTGTGACCATGGTAACCAAGGACACCCCTACCCACTGTCACTGGTAACCAAGGACACCTCTCCTGTGACCGTGGTTATCAGGGAGACGCATCTCTGACAGTCGGTGGTAACCAGGGAAACCCACCTGTGACCATGGTAACCAAGGACACCCCTCCTGTGACAATGGTACCCAGGGACAGCCCTCCTGTGACAGTCGGTGGTAACCAGGGAAACCCACCTGTGACCATGGTAACCAAGGACACCCCTCCTGTGACAATGGTACCCCGGGACAGCCCTCCTGTGACAGTCGGTGGTAACCAGGGAAACCCACCTGTGACCATGGTAACCAAGGACACCCCTCCTGTGACAATGGTACCCAGGGACAGCCATCCTGTGACAGTCGGTGGTAACCAGGGAAACCCACCTGTGACATTCACAGTGCCCAGGGACACCGGCCTGTGACAGTCGGTGGTAACCAGGGACACGCATCTCTGACAGTCGGTGGTAACCAGGGAAACCCACCTGTGACCATGGTAACCAAGGACACACCTACTGTGACAGTCACTGGTAACCACGGACACCTCTCCTGTGACCGTGGCTACCACGGACACGCACATATGACAGTCGGTGGTAACCAGGGACACGCATCTCTGACAGTCGGTGGTAACAAGGGAAACCCACCTGTCGCCATGGTAACCAAGGACCCACCTACTGTGACAGTCACTGGTAACCACAGACACCTCTCCTGTGACCGTGGTTACCAGGGACACGCATATATGACAGTCGGTGGTAAACAGGGACACGCATCTATGACAGTCAGTGGTAACTAGGGAAACCCACCTGCGACCATGGTAACCAAGGACACCCTTCCTGTGACAGTCAGTGGTAACCAGGGACACACCTCCTGTGCCAGTGGTAACCAAGGACACCCCTCCTGTCACAATGGTACCAGGGACAGCCCTCCTGTGACAGTCGGTGGTAACCAGGGAAACCCACCTGTGACCATGGTAACCAAGGACACCCCTCCTGTGACAATGGTACCCAGGGACAGCCCTCCTGTGACAGTCGGTGGTAACCAGGGAAACACACCTGTGACCATGGTAACCAAGGACACCCCTACCCACAGTCACTGGTAACCAAGGACACCTCTCCTGTGACCGTGGTTATCAGGGAGACGCATCTCTGACAGTCGGTGATAACCAGGGAAACCCACCTGTGACATTCACAGTGCCCAGGGACACCGGCCTGTGACAGTCGGTGGTAACCAGGGAGACGCATCTCTGACAGTCGGTGGTAACCAGGGAAACCCACCTGTGACCATGGTAACCAAGGACACCCCTCTGTGACAACGGTACCCAGGGACAGCCCTCCTGTGACAGTCGGTGGTAACCAGGGAAACACACCTGTGACCATGGTAACCAAGGACACCCCTACCCACTGTCACTGGTAACCAAGGACACCTCTCCTGTGACCATGGTTATCAGGGAGACGCATCTCTGACATTCGGTGGTAACCAGGGAAACCCACCTGTGACCATGGTAACCAAGGACACGCGTCCTGTGACAATGGTACCAAGGGACAGCCCTCCTGTGACAGTCGGTGGTAACCAGGGAAACCCACCTGTGACCATGGTAACCAAGGACACCCCTCCTGTGACAATGGAACCCAGGGACAGCCGTCCTGTGACAGTCGGTGGTAACCAGGGAGACGCATCTCTGACAGTCGGTGGTAACCAGGGAAACCCACCTGTGACCATGGTAACCAAGGACACCCCTCTGTGACAATGGTACCCAGGGACAGCCCTCCTGTGACAGTCGGTGGTAACCAGGGAAACACACCTGTGACCATGGTAACCAAGAACACCCCTACCCACTGTCACTGGTAACCAAGGACACTTCTCCTGTGACCGTGGTTATCAGGGAGACGCATCTCTGACAGTCGGTGGTAACCAGGGAAACCCACCTGTGACATTCACAGTGCCCAGGGACACCGGCCTGTGACAGTCGGTGGTAACGAGGGACACGCATCTCTGACAGTCAGTGGTAACCAGGGAAACCCACCTGCGACCATGTTAAACAAGGACACCCCTCCTGTGACAGTCAGTGGTAACCAGGGACACACCTCCTGTGCCAGTGGTAACCAAGGACACCCCTCCTGTGACAACGGTACCCAGGGACAGCCCTCCTGTGACAGTCGGTGGTAACCAGGGAAAACCACCTGTGAACATGGTAACCAAGGACACCCCTACCCACAGTCACTGGTAACCAAGGACACCTCTCCTGTGACCGTGGTTACCAGGACACGCACATATGACAGTCGGTGGTAACCAGGGACACGCATTTCTGACAGTCAGTGGTAACCAGGGAAACCCACCTGCGACCATGGTAACCAAGGACACCCCTCCTGTGACAGTCAGTGGTAACCAGGGACACACCTCCTGTGCTAGTGGTAACCAAGCACACCCCTCCTGTCACAATGGTACCCAGGGACAGCACTCCTGTGACAGTCAGTGGTAACCATGTACACTCACCTGTGACAGTTGGTGGTAACCAGGGAAACCCACCTGTGACATTCACAGTGCCCAGGGACACCGGCCTGTGACAGTCGGTGGTAACCAGGAAGACGCATCTCTGACAGTCGGTGGTAACCAGGGAAACCCACCTGTGACCATGGTAACCAAGGACACCCCTCTGTGACAATGGTACCCAGGGACAGCCCTCCTGTGACAGTCAGTGGTAACCAGGGAAACACACCTGTGACCATGGTAACCAAGGACACCCCTCCTGTGACAATGGTACCCAGGGACAGCCCTCCTGTGACAGTCGGTGGTAATCAGGGAAACTCACCTGTGACATTCAAAGTGCCCAGGGACACCGGCCTGTGACAGTCGGTGGTAACCAGGGACACGCATCTCTGACAGTCGGTGGTAACCAGGGAAACCCAACTGTGACCATGGTAACCAAGGACACACCTACTGTGCCTGTCACTGGTAACCACGGACACCTCTCCTGTGACTGTGGTTACCAGGGACACGCACATATGACAGTCGGTGGTAACCAGGGACACGCATCTCTGACAGTCAGTGGTAACCAGGGAAACCCACCTGTGAACAAGTTAACCAAGGACACCCCTACCCACAGTCACTGGTAACCAAGGACACCTCTCCTGTGACCGTGGTTACCACGACACGCACATATGACAGTCGGTGGTAACCAGGGACACGCATCTCTGACAGTCAGTGGTAACCAGGGAAACCCACCTGCGACCATGGTAACCAAGGACACCCCTCCTGTGACAGTCAGTGGTAACCAGGGACACACCTCCTGTGCCAGTGGTAACCAAGGACACCCCTACCCACAGTCACTGGTAACCAAGGACACCTCTCCTGTGACCGTGGTTATCAGGGAGACGCATCTCTGACAGTCGGTGGTAACCAGGGAAACCCACCTGTGGCATTCACAGTGCCCAGGGACACCGGCCTGTGACAGTCGGTGGTAACCAGGGAGACGCATCTCTGACAGTCGGTGGTAACCAGGGAAACCAACCTGTGACCATGGTAACCAAGGACACCCCTCTGTGACAATGGTACCCACGGACAGCCCTCCTGTGACAGTCGGTGGTAACCAGGGAAACACACCTGTGACCATGGTAACCAAGGACACCCCTACCCACTGTCACTGGTAACCAAGGACACCTCTCCTGTGACCGTGGTTATCAGGGAGACGCATCTCTGACAGTCGGTGGTAACCAGGGAAATCCACCTGTGACCATGGTAACCAAGGACACCCCTCCTGTGACAATGGTACCCAGGGACAGCCCTCCTGTGACAGTCGGTGGTAACCAGGGAAACCCACCTGTGACCATGGTAACCAAGGACACCCCTCCTGTGACAATGGTACCCAGGGACAGCCATCATGTGACAGTCGGTGGTAACCAGGGAAACCCACCTGTGACATTCACAGTGCCCAGGGACACCGGCCTGTGACAGTCGGTGGTAACCAGGGACACGCATCTCTGACAGTGGGTGGTAACCAGGGAAACCCACCTGTGACCATGGTAACCAAGGACACCCCTCTGTGACAATGGTACCCAGGGACAGCCCTCCTGTGACAGTCGGTGGTAACCAGGGAAACACACCTGTGACCATGGTAACCAAGGACACACCTACTGTGCCAGTCACTGGTAACCACGGACACCTCTCCTGTGACCGTGTTTACCAGGGACACGCACATATGACAGTCGGTGGTAACCAGGGACACGCATCTCTGACAGTCAGTGGTAACCAGGGAAAACCACCTGTGACCAAGTTAACCAAGGAAACCCCTACCCACAGTCACTGGTAACCAAGGACACCTCTCCTGTGACCGTGGTTACCAGGACACGCACATATGACAGTCGGTGGTAACCAGGGACACGCATCTCTGACAGTCAGTGGTAACCAGGGAAACCCACCTGCGACCATGGTAACCAAGGACACCCCTCCTGTGACAGTCAGTGGTAACCAGGGACACACCTCCAGTGCCAGTGGTAACCAAGGACACCCCTACCCACAGTCACTGTTAACCAAGGACACCTCTCCTGTGACCGTGGTTATCAGGGAGACGCATCTCTTACAGTCGGTGGTAACCAGGGAAACCCACCTGTGACATTCACAGTGCCCAGGGACACCGGCCTGTGACAGTCGGTGGTAACCAGGGAGACGCATCTCTGACAGTCGGTGGTAACCAGGGAAACCCACCTGTGACCATGGTAACCAAGGACACCCCTCTGTGACAATGGTACCCAGGAACAGCCCTCCTGTGGCAGTCGGTGGTAACCAGGGAAACACACCTGTGACCATGGTAACCAAGGACACCCCTACCCACTGTCACTGGTAACCAAGGACACCTCTCCTGTGACCGTGGTTATCAGGAAGACGCATCTCTGACAGTCGGTGGTAACCAGGGAAACCCACCTGTGACCATGGTAACCAAGGACACCCCTCCTGTGACAATGGTACCCAGGGACAGCCCTCCTGTGACAGTCGGTGGTAACCAGGGAAACACACCTGTGACCATGGTAACCAAGGACACCCCTACCCACAGTCACTGGTAACCAAGGACACCTCTCCTGTGACCGTGGTTATCAGGGAGACGCATCTCTGACAGTCGGTGGTAACCAGGGAAACCCACCTGTGACATTCACAGTGCCCAGGGACACCGGCCTGTGACAGTCGGTGGTAAACAGGGAGACGAATCTCTGACAGTCGGTGGTAACCAGGGAAACCCACCTGTGACCATGGTAACCAAGGACACCCCTCTGTGACAACGGTACCCAGGGACAGCCCTCCTGTGACAGTCGGTGGTAACCAGGGTAACACACCTGTGACCATGGTAACCAAGGACACCCCTACCCACTGTCACTGGTAACCAAGGACACCTCTCCTGTGACCATGGTTATCAGGGAGACGCATCTCTGACATTCGGTGGTAACCAGGGAAACCCACCTGTGACCATGGTAACCAAGGACACCCGTCCTGTGACAATG
Organism: Rangifer tarandus platyrhynchus; assembly: GCA_949782905.1. Classification (NCBI taxonomy): domain Eukaryota; kingdom Metazoa; phylum Chordata; class Mammalia; order Artiodactyla; family Cervidae; genus Rangifer; species Rangifer tarandus. Next base: position 46,206,022 of record OX460344.1, read on the forward strand.
GTACCAAGGGACAGCCCTCCTGTGACAGTCGGTGGTAACCAGGGAAACCCACCTGTGACCATGGTAACCAAGGACACCCCTCCTGTGACAATGGAACCCAGGGACAGCCGTCCTGTGACAGTCGGTGGTAACCAGGGAGACGCATCTCTGACAGTCGGTGGTAACCAGGGAAACCCACCTGTGACCATGGTAACCAAGGACACCCCTCTGTGACAATGGTACCCAGGGACAGCCCTCCTGTGGCAGTCGGTGGTAACCAGGGAAACACACCTGTGACCATGGTAACCAAGGACACCCCTACCCACTGTCACTGGTAACCAAGGCCACCTCTCCTGTGACCGTGGTTATCAGGGAGACGCATCTCTGACAGTCGGTGGTAACCAGGGAAACCCACCTGTGACATTCACAGTGCCTAGGGACACCGGCCTGTGACAGTCGGTGGTAACGAGGGACACGCATCTCTGACAGTCAGTGGTAACCAGGGAAACCCACCTGCGACCATGTTAAACAAGGACACCCCTCCTGTGACAGTCAGTGGTAACCAGGGACACACCTCCTGTGCCAGTGGTAACCAAGGACACCCCTCCTGTGACAACGGTACCCAGGGACAGCCCTCCTGTGACAGTCGGTGGTAACCAGGGAAAACCACCTGTGAACATGGTAACCAAGGACACCCCTACCCACAGTCACTGGTAACCAAGGACACCTCTCCTGTGACCGAGGTTACCAGGACACGCACATATGACAGTCGGTGGTAACCAGGGACACGCATTTCTGACAGTCAGTGGTAACCAGGGAAACCCACCTGCGACCATGGTAACCAAGGACACCCCTCCTGTGACAGTCAGTGGTAACCAGGGACACACCTCCTGTGCTAGTGGTAACCAAGCACACCCCTCCTGTCACAATGGTACCCAGGGACAGCCCTCCTGTGACAGTCAGTGGTAACCATGTACACTCACCTGTGACAGTTGGTGGTAACCAGGGAAACCCACCTGTGACATTCACAGTGCCCAGGGACACCGGCCTGTGACAGTCGGTGGTAACCAGGAAGACGCATCTCTGACAGTCGGTGGTAACCAGGGAAACCCACCTGTGACCATGGTAACCAAGGACACCCCTCTGTGACAATGGTACCCAGGGACAGCCCTCCTGTGACAGTCAGTGGTAACCAGGGAAACACACCTGTGACCATGGTAACCAAGGACACCCCTCCTGTGACAATGGTACCCAGGGACAGCCCTACTGTGACAGTCGGTGGTAATCAGGGAAACTCACCTGTGACATTCAAAGTGCCCAGGGACACCGGCCTGTGACAGTCGGTGGTAACCAGGGACACGCATCTCTGACAGTCGGTGGTAACCAGGGAAACCCACCTGTGACCATGGTAACCAAGGACACACCTACTGTGCCAGTCACTGGTAACCACGGACACCTCTCCTGTGACTGTGGTTACCAGGGACACGCACATATGACAGTCGGTGGTAACCAGGGACACGCATCTCTGACAGTCAGTGGTAACCAGGGAAACCCACCTGTGAACAAGTTAACCAAGGACACCCCTACCCACAGTCACTGGTAACCAAGGACACCTCTCCTGTGACCGTGGTTACCACGACACGCACATATGACAGTCGGTGGTAACCAGGGACACGCATCTCTGACAGTCAGTGGTAACCAGGGAAACCCACCTGCGACCATGGTAACCAAGGACACCCCTCCTGTGACAGTCAGTGGTAACCAGGGACACACCTCCTGTGCCAGTGGTAACCAAGGACACCCCTACCCACAGTCACTGGTAACCAAGGACACCTCTCCTGTGACCGTGGTTATCAGGGAGACGCATCTCTGACAGTCGGTGGTAACCAGGGAAACCCACCTGTGACCATGGTAACCAAGGACACCCCTCTGTGACAATGGTACCCAGGGACAGCCCTCCTGTGACAGTCAGTGGTAACCAGGGAAACACACCTGTGACCATGGTAACCAAGGACACCCCTCCTGTGACAATGGTACCCAGGGACAGCCCTCCTGTGACAGTCAGTGGTAACCAGGGAAACCCACCTGCAATCATGGTAACTAAGGACACCCCTCCTGTGACAGTCAGTGGTAACCAGGCAAACACCTCCTGTGCCAGTGGCAACCAAGGACACCCCTCCTGTCACAATGGTACCCAGGGACAGCCCTCCTGTGACAGTCAGTGGTAACCATGTACACTCACCTGTGACAGTCGGTGGTAACCAGGGAAACCCACCTGTGACATTCACAGTGCCCAGGGACACCGGCCTGTGACAGTCGGTGGTAACCAGGGAGACGCATCTCTGACAGTCGGTGGTAACCAGGGAAACACACCTGTGACCATGGTAACCAAGGACACCCCTACCCACAGTCACTGGTAACCAAGGACACCTCTCCTGTGACCGTGGTTACCAGGACACGCACATATGACAGTCGGTGGTAACCAGGGACACGCATCTCTGACAGTCAGTGATAACCAGGGAAACCCACCTGCGATCATGGTACCCAAGGACACCCCTCCTGTGACAGTCAGTGGTAACCAGGGACACACCTCCTGTGCCAGTGGTAACCAAGGACACCCCTCCTGTCACAATGGTACCCAGGGACAGCCCTCCTGTGACAGTCAGTGGTAACCATGTACACTCACCTGTGACAGTCGGTGGTAACCAGGGAAACCCACCTGTGACATTCCCATTTCCCAGGGACACCGGCCTGTGACAGTCGGTGGTAACCAGGGACACGCATCTCTGACAGTCGGTGGTAACCAGGGAAACCCACCTGTCGCCATGTTAACCAAGGACCCACCTACTGTGACAGTCACTGGTAACCACGGACACCTCTCCTGTGACCGTGGTTACCAGGGACACGCATATATGACAGTCGGTGGTAACCAGGGACACGCATCTCTGACAGTCAGTGGTAACCAGGGAAACCCACCTGCGACCATGGTAACCAAGGACACTCCTCCTGTGACAGTCAGTGGTAACCAGGGACACACCTCCTGTGCCAGTGGTAACCAAGGACACCCCTCCTGTCACAATGGTACCCAGGGACAGCCCTCCTGTGACAGTCGGTGGTAACCAGGGAAACCCACCTGTGACCATGGTAACCAAGGACACCCCTCCTGTGACAATGGTACCCAGGGACAGCCCTCCTGTGACAGTCGGTGGTAACCAGGGAAACCCACCTGTGACCATGGTAACCAAGGACACCCCTACCCACAGTCACTGGTAACCAAGGACACCTCTCCTGTGACCGTGGTTACCAGGACACGCACATATGACAGTCGGTGGTAACCAGGGACACGCATTTCTGACAGTCAGTGGTAACCAGGGAAACCCACCTGCGACCATGGTAACCAAGGACACCCCTCCTGTGACAGTCAGTGGTAACCAGGGACACACCTCCTGTGCTAGTGGTAACCAAGGACACCCCTCCTGTGACAATGGTACCCAGGGACAGCCCTCCTGTGACAGTCGGTGGTAATCAGGGAAACTCACCTGTGACATTCACAGTGCCCAGGGACACCGGCCTGTGACAGTCGGTGGTAACCAGGGACACGCATCTCTGACAGTCGGTGGTAACCAGGGAAACACACCTGTGACCATGGTAACCAAGGACACACCTACTGTGCCAGTCACTGGTAACCATGGACACCTCTCCTGTGACCGTGGTTACCAGGGACACGCACATATGACAGTCAGTGTTAACCAGGGACACGCATCTCTGACAGTCAGTGGTAACCAGGGAAACCCACCTGTGAACAAGTTAACCAAGGACACCCCTACCCACAGTCACTGGTAACCAAGGACACCTCTCCTGTGACCGTGGTTACCAGGACACGCACATATGACAGTCGGTGGTAACCAGGGACACTCATCTCTGACAGTCAGTGGTAACCAGGGAAACCCACCTGCGACCATGGTAACCAAGGACACCCCTCCTGTTACAGTCAGTGGTAACCAGGGACACACCTCCTGTGCCAGTGGTAACCAAGGACACCCCTACCCACATTCACTGGTAACCAAGGACACCTCTCCTGTGACCGTGGTTATCAGGGAGACGCATCTCTGACAGTCGGTGGTAACCAGGGAAACCCACCTGTGACATTCACAGTGCCCAGGGACACCGGCCTGTGACAGTCGGTGGTAACCAGGGAGACGCATCTCTGACAGTCGGTGGTAACCAGGGAAACCCACCTGTGACCATGGTAACCAAGGACACCCCTCTGTGACAATGGTACCCAGGGACAGCCCTCCTGTGACAGTCGGTGGTAACCAGGGAAACACACCTGTCACCATGGTAACCAAGGACACCCCTACCCACTGTCACTGGTAACCAAGGACACCTCTCCTGTGACCGTGGTTATCAGGGAGACGCATCTCTGACAGTCGGTGGTAACCAGGGAAACCCACCTGTGACCATGGTAACCAAGGACACCCCTCCTGTGACAATGGTACCCAGGGACAGCCCTCCTGTGACAGTCGGTGGTAACCAGGGAAACCCACCTGTGACCATGGTAACCAAGGACACCCCTCCTGTGACAATGGTACCCCGGGACAGCCCTCATGTGACAGTCGGTGGTAACCAGGGAAACCCACCTGTGACCATGGTAACCAAGGACACCCCTCCTGTGACAATGGTACCCAGGGACAGCCATCCTGTGACAGTCGGTGGTAACCAGGGAAACCCACCTGTGACTTTCACAGTGCCCAGGGACACCGGCCTGTGACAGTCGGTGGTAACCAGGGACACGCATCTCTGACAGTCGGTGGTAACCAGGGAAACCCACCTGTGACCATGGTAACCAAGGACACACCTACTGTGACAGTCACTGGTAACCACGGACACCTCTCCTGTGACCGTGGCTACCACGGACACGCACATATGACAGTCGGTGGTAACCAGGGACACGCATCTCTGACAGTCGGTGGTAACAAGGGAAACCCACCTGTCGCCATGGTAACCAAGGACCCACCTACTGTGACAGTCACTGGTAACCACAGACACCTCTCCTGTGACCGTGGTTACCAGGGACACGCATATATGACAGTCGGTGGTAAACAGGGACACGCATCTATGACAGTCAGTGGTAACTAGGGAAACCCACCTGCGACCATGGTAACCAAGGACACCCTTCCTGTGACAGTCAGTGGTAACCAGGGACACACCTCCTGTGCCAGTGGTAACCAAGGACACCCCTCCTGTCACAATGGTACCAGGGACAGCCCTCCTGTGACAGTCGGTGGTAACCAGGGAAACCCACCTGTGACCATGGTAACCAAGGACACCCCTCCTGTGACAATGGTACCCAGGGACAGCCCTCCTGTGACAGTCGGTGGTAACCAGGGAAACACACCTGTGACCATGGTAACCAAGGACACCCCTACCCACAGTCACTGGTAACCAAGGACACCTCTCCTGTGACCGTGGTTACCAGGACACGCACATATGACAGTCGGTGGTAACCAGGGACACGCATCTCTGACAGTCAGTGATAACCAGGGAAACCCACCTGCGATCATGGTACCCAAGGACACCCCTCCTGTGACAGTCAGTGGTAACCAGGGACACACCTCCTGTGCCAGTGGTAACCAAGGACACCCCTCCTGTCACAATGGTACCCAGGGACAGCCCTCCTGTGACAGTCAGTGGTAACCATGTACACTCACCTGTGACAGTCGGTGGTAACCAGGGAAACCCACCTGTGACATTCCCATTTCCCAGGGACACCGGCCTGTGACAGTCGGTGGTAACCAGGGACACGCATCTCTGACAGTCGGTGGTAACCAGGGAAACCCACCTGTCGCCATGTTAACCAAGGACCCACCTACTGTGACAGTCACTGGTAACCACGGACACCTCTCCTGTGACCGTGGTTACCAGGGACACGCATATATGACAGTCGGTGGTAACCAGGGACACGCATCTCTGACAGTCAGTGGTAACCAGGGAAACCCACCTGCGACCATGGTAACCAAGGACACCCCTCCTGTGACAGTCAGTGGTAACCAGGGACACACCTCCTGTGCCAGTGGTAACCAAGGACACCCCTCCTGTCACAATGGTACCCAGGGACAGCCCTCCTGTGACAGTCGGTGGTAACCAGGGAAACCCACCTGTGACCATGGTAACCAAGGACACCCCTCCTGTGACAATGGTACCCAGGGACAGCCCTCCTGTGACAGTCGGTGGTAACCAGGGAAACCCACCTGTGACCATGGTAACCAAGGACACCCCTACCCACAGTCACTGGTAACCAAGGACACCTCTCCTGTGACCGTGGTTACCAGGACACGCACATATGACAGTCGGTGGTAACCAGGGACACGCATTTCTGACAGTCAGTGGTAACCAGGGAAACCCACCTGCGACCATGGTAACCAAGGACACCCCTCCTGTGACAGTCAGTGGTAACCAGGGACACACCTCCTGTGCAAGTGGTAACCAAGGACACCCCTCCTGTGACAATGGTACCCAGGGACAGCCCTCCTGTGACAGTCGGTGGTAATCAGGGAAACTCACCTGTGACATTCACAGTGCCCAGGGACACCGGCCTGTGACAGTCGGTGGTAACCAGGGACACGCATCTCTGACAGTCGGTGGTAACCAGGGAAACACACCTGTGACCATGGTAACCAAGGACACACCTACTGTGCCAGTCACTGGTAACCATGGACACCTCTCCTGTGACCGTGGTTACCAGGGACACGCACATATGACAGTCAGTGTTAACCAGGGACACGCATCTCTGACAGTCAGTGGTAACCAGGGAAACCCACCTGTGAACAAGTTAACCAAGGACACCCCTACCCACAGTCACTGGTAACCAAGGACACCTCTCCTGTGACCGTGGTTACCAGGACACGCACATATGACAGTCGGTGGTAACCAGGGACACGCATCTCTGACAGTCAGTGGTAACCAGGGAAACCCACCTGCGACCATGGTAACCAAGGACACCCCTCCTGTGACAGTCAGTGGTAACCAGGGACACACCTCCTGTGCCAGTGGTAACCAAGGACACCCCTACCCACATTCACTGGTAACCAAGGACACCTCTCCTGTGATCGTGGTTATCAGGGAGACGCATCTCTGACAGTCGGTGGTAACCAGGGAAACCCACCTGTGACATTCACAGTGCCCAGGGACACCGGCCTGTGACAGTCGGTGGTAACCAGGGAGACGCATCTCTGACAGTCGGTGGTAACCAGGGAAACCAACCTGTGACCATGGTAACCAAGGACACCCCTCTGTGACAATGGTACCCAGGGACAGCCCTCCTGTGACAGTCGGTGGTAACCAGGGAAACACACCTGTGACCATGGTAACCAAGGACACCCCTACCCACTGTCACTGGTAACCAAGGACACCTCTCCTGTGACCGTGGTTATCAGGGAGACGCATCTCTGACAGTCGGTGGTAACCAGGGAAACCCACCTGTGACCATGGTAACCAAGGACACCCCTCCTGTGACAATGGTACCCAGGGACAGCCCTCCTGTGACAGTCGGTGGTAACCAGGGAAACCCACCTGTGACCATGGTAACCAAGGACACCCCTCCTGTGACAATGGTACCCCGGGACAGCCCTCCTGTGACAGTCGGTGGTAACCAGGGAAACCCACCTGTGACCATGGTAACCAAGGACACCCCTCCTGTGACAATGGTACCCAGGGACAGCCATCCTGTGACAGTCGGTGGTAACCAGGGAAACCCACCTGTGACATTCACAGTGCCCAGGGACACCGGCCTGTGACAGTCGGTGGTAACCAGGGACACGCATCTCTGACAGTCGGTGGTAACCAGGGAAACCCACCTGTGACCATGGTAACCAAGGACACACCTACTGTGACAGTCACTGGTAACCACGGACACCTCTCCTGTGACCGTGGCTACCACGGACACGCACATATGACAGTCGGTGGTAACCAGGGACACGCATCTCTGACAGTCGGTGGTAACAAGGGAAACCCACCTGTCGCCATGGTAACCAAGGACCCACCTACTGTGACAGTCACTGGTAACCACAGACACCTCTCCTGTGACCGTGGTTACCAGGGACACGCATATATGACAGTCGGTGGTAAACAGGGACACGCATCTATGACAGTCAGTGGTAACTAGGGAAACCCACCTGCGACCATGGTAACCAAGGACACCCTTCCTGTGACAGTCAGTGGTAACCAGGGACACACCTCCTGTGCCAGTGGTAACCAAGGACACCCCTCCTGTCACAATGGTACCAGGGACAGCCCTCCTGTGACAGTCGGTGGTAACCAGGGAAACCCACCTGTGACCATGGTAACCAAGGACACCCCTCCTGTGACAATGGTACCCAGGGACAGCCCTCCTGTGACAGTCGGTGGTAACCAGGGAAACACACCTGTGACCATGGTAACCAAGGACACCCCTACCCACAGTCACTGGTAACCAAGGACACCTCTCCTGTGACCGTGGTTATCAGGGAGACGCATCTCTGACAGTCGGTGATAACCAGGGAAACCCACCTGTGACATTCACAGTGCCCAGGGACACCGGCCTGTGACAGTCGGTGGTAACCAGGGAGACGCATCTCTGACAGTCGGTGGTAACCAGGGAAACCCACCTGTGACCATGGTAACCAAGGACACCCCTCTGTGACAACGGTACCCAGGGACAGCCCTCCTGTGACAGTCGGTGGTAACCAGGGAAACACACCTGTGACCATGGTAACCAAGGACACCCCTACCCACTGTCACTGGTAACCAAGGACACCTCTCCTGTGACCATGGTTATCAGGGAGACGCATCTCTGACATTCGGTGGTAACCAGGGAAACCCACCTGTGACCATGGTAACCAAGGACACGCGTCCTGTGACAATGGTACCAAGGGACAGCCCTCCTGTGACAGTCGGTGGTAACCAGGGAAACCCACCTGTGACCATGGTAACCAAGGACACCCCTCCTGTGACAATGGAACCCAGGGACAGCCGTCCTGTGACAGTCGGTGGTAACCAGGGAGACGCATCTCTGACAGTCGGTGGTAACCAGGGAAACCCACCTGTGACCATGGTAACCAAGGACACCCCTCTGTGACAATGGTACCCAGGGACAGCCCTCCTGTGACAGTCGGTGGTAACCAGGGAAACACACCTGTGACCATGGTAACCAAGAACACCCCTACCCACTGTCACTGGTAACCAAGGACACTTCTCCTGTGACCGTGGTTATCAGGGAGACGCATCTCTGACAGTCGGTGGTAACCAGGGAAACCCACCTGTGACATTCACAGTGCCCAGGGACACCGGCCTGTGACAGTCGGTGGTAACGAGGGACACGCATCTCTGACAGTCAGTGGTAACCAGGGAAACCCACCTGCGACCATGTTAAACAAGGACACCCCTCCTGTGACAGTCAGTGGTAACCAGGGACACACCTCCTGTGCCAGTGGTAACCAAGGACACCCCTCCTGTGACAACGGTACCCAGGGACAGCCCTCCTGTGACAGTCGGTGGTAACCAGGGAAAACCACCTGTGAACATGGTAACCAAGGACACCCCTACCCACAGTCACTGGTAACCAAGGACACCTCTCCTGTGACCGTGGTTACCAGGACACGCACATATGACAGTCGGTGGTAACCAGGGACACGCATTTCTGACAGTCAGTGGTAACCAGGGAAACCCACCTGCGACCATGGTAACCAAGGACACCCCTCCTGTGACAGTCAGTGGTAACCAGGGACACACCTCCTGTGCTAGTGGTAACCAAGCACACCCCTCCTGTCACAATGGTACCCAGGGACAGCACTCCTGTGACAGTCAGTGGTAACCATGTACACTCACCTGTGACAGTTGGTGGTAACCAGGGAAACCCACCTGTGACATTCACAGTGCCCAGGGACACCGGCCTGTGACAGTCGGTGGTAACCAGGAAGACGCATCTCTGACAGTCGGTGGTAACCAGGGAAACCCACCTGTGACCATGGTAACCAAGGACACCCCTCTGTGACAATGGTACCCAGGGACAGCCCTCCTGTGACAGTCAGTGGTAACCAGGGAAACACACCTGTGACCATGGTAACCAAGGACACCCCTCCTGTGACAATGGTACCCAGGGACAGCCCTCCTGTGACAGTCGGTGGTAATCAGGGAAACTCACCTGTGACATTCAAAGTGCCCAGGGACACCGGCCTGTGACAGTCGGTGGTAACCAGGGACACGCATCTCTGACAGTCGGTGGTAACCAGGGAAACCCAACTGTGACCATGGTAACCAAGGACACACCTACTGTGCCTGTCACTGGTAACCACGGACACCTCTCCTGTGACTGTGGTTACCAGGGACACGCACATATGACAGTCGGTGGTAACCAGGGACACGCATCTCTGACAGTCAGTGGTAACCAGGGAAACCCACCTGTGAACAAGTTAACCAAGGACACCCGTACCCACAGTCACTGGTAACCAAGGACACCTCTCCTGTGACCGTGGTTACCACGACACGCACATATGACAGTCGGTGGTAACCAGGGACACGCATCTCTGACAGTCAGTGGTAACCAGGGAAACCCACCTGCGACCATGGTAACCAAGGACACCCCTCCTGTGACAGTCAGTGGTAACCAGGGACACACCTCCTGTGCCAGTGGTAACCAAGGACACCCCTACCCACAGTCACTGGTAACCAAGGACACCTCTCCTGTGACCGTGGTTATCAGGGAGACGCATCTCTGACAGTCGGTGGTAACCAGGGAAACCCACCTGTGGCATTCACAGTGCCCAGGGACACCGGCCTGTGACAGTCGGTGGTAACCAGGGAGACGCATCTCTGACAGTCGGTGGTAACCAGGGAAACCAACCTGTGACCATGGTAACCAAGGACACCCCTCTGTGACAATGGTACCCACGGACAGCCCTCCTGTGACAGTCGGTGGTAACCAGGGAAACACACCTGTGACCATGGTAACCAAGGACACCCCTACCCACTGTCACTGGTAACCAAGGACACCTCTCCTGTGACCGTGGTTATCAGGGAGACGCATCTCTGACAGTCGGTGGTAACCAGGGAAATCCACCTGTGACCATGGTAACCAAGGACACCCCTCCTGTGACAATGGTACCCAGGGACAGCCCTCCTGTGACAGTCGGTGGTAACCAGGGAAACCCACCTGTGACCATGGTAACCAAGGACACCCCTCCTGTGACAATGGTACCCAGGGACAGCCATCATGTGACAGTCGGTGGTAACCAGGGAAACCCACCTGTGACATTCACAGTGCCCAGGGACACCGGCCTGTGACAGTCGGTGGTAACCAGGGACACGCATCTCTGACAGTGGGTGGTAACCAGGGAAACCCACCTGTGACCATGGTAACCAAGGACACCCCTCTGTGACAATGGTACCCAGGGACAGCCCTCCTGTGACAGTCGGTGGTAACCAGGGAAACACACCTGTGACCATGGTAACCAAGGACACACCTACTGTGCCAGTCACTGGTAACCACGGACACCTCTCCTGTGACCGTGTTTACCAGGGACACGCACATATGACAGTCGGTGGTAACCAGGGACACGCATCTCTGACAGTCAGTGGTAACCAGGGAAAACCACCTGTGACCAAGTTAACCAAGGAAACCCCTACCCACAGTCACTGGTAACCAAGGACACCTCTCCTGTGACCGTGGTTACCAGGACACGCACATATGACAGTCGGTGGTAACCAGGGACACGCATCTCTGACAGTCAGTGGTAACCAGGGAAACCCACCTGCGACCATGGTAACCAAGGACACCCCTCCTGTGACAGTCAGTGGTAACCAGGGACACACCTCCAGTGCCAGTGGTAACCAAGGACACCCCTACCCACAGTCACTGTTAACCAAGGACACCTCTCCTGTGACCGTGGTTATCAGGGAGACGCATCTCTTACAGTCGGTGGTAACCAGGGAAACCCACCTGTGACATTCACAGTGCCCAGGGACACCGGCCTGTGACAGTCGGTGGTAACCAGGGAGACGCATCTCTGACAGTCGGTGGTAACCAGGGAAACCCACCTGTGACCATGGTAACCAAGGACACCCCTCTGTGACAATGGTACCCAGGAACAGCCCTCCTGTGGCAGTCGGTGGTAACCAGGGAAACACACCTGTGACCATGGTAACCAAGGACACCCCTACCCACTGTCACTGGTAACCAAGGACACCTCTCCTGTGACCGTGGTTATCAGGAAGACGCATCTCTGACAGTCGGTGGTAACCAGGGAAACCCACCTGTGACCATGGTAACCAAGGACACCCCTCCTGTGACAATGGTACCCAGGGACAGCCCTCCTGTGACAGTCGGTGGTAACCAGGGAAACACACCTGTGACCATGGTAACCAAGGACACCCCTACCCACAGTCACTGGTAACCAAGGACACCTCTCCTGTGACCGTGGTTATCAGGGAGACGCATCTCTGACAGTCGGTGGTAACCAGGGAAACCCACCTGTGACATTCACAGTGCCCAGGGACACCGGCCTGTGACAGTCGGTGGTAAACAGGGAGACGAATCTCTGACAGTCGGTGGTAACCAGGGAAACCCACCTGTGACCATGGTAACCAAGGACACCCCTCTGTGACAACGGTACCCAGGGACAGCCCTCCTGTGACAGTCGGTGGTAACCAGGGTAACACACCTGTGACCATGGTAACCAAGGACACCCCTACCCACTGTCACTGGTAACCAAGGACACCTCTCCTGTGACCATGGTTATCAGGGAGACGCATCTCTGACATTCGGTGGTAACCAGGGAAACCCACCTGTGACCATGGTAACCAAGGACACCCGTCCTGTGACAATGGTACCAAGGGACAGCCCTCCTGTGACAGTCGGTGGTAACCAGGGAAACCCACCTGTGACCATGGTAACCAAGGACACCCCTCCTGTGACAATGGAACCCAGGGACAGCCGTCCTGTGACAGTCGGTGGTAACCAGGGAGACGCATCTCTGACAGTCGGTGGTAACCAGGGAAACCCACCTGTGACCATGGTAACCAAGGACACCCCTCTGTGACAATGGTACCCAGGGACAGCCCTCCTGTGGCAGTCGGTGGTAACCAGGGAAACACACCTGTGACCATGGTAACCAAGGACACCCCTACCCACTGTCACTGGTAACCAAGGCCACCTCTCCTGTGACCGTGGTTATCAGGGAGACGCATCTCTGACAGTCGGTGGTAACCAGGGAAACCCACCTGTGACATTCACAGTGCCTAGGGACACCGGCCTGTGACAGTCGGTGGTAACGAGGGACACGCATCTCTGACAGTCAGTGGTAACCAGGGAAACCCACCTGCGACCATGTTAAACAAGGACACCCCTCCTGTGACAGTCAGTGGTAACCAGGGACACACCTCCTGTGCCAGTGGTAACCAAGGACACCCCTCCTGTGACAACGGTACCCAGGGACAGCCCTCCTGTGACAGTCGGTGGTAACCAGGGAAAACCACCTGTGAACATGGTAACCAAGGACACCCCTACCCACAGTCACTGGTAACCAAGGACACCTCTCCTGTGACCGAGGTTACCAGGACACGCACATATGACAGTCGGTGGTAACCAGGGACACGCATTTCTGACAGTCAGTGGTAACCAGGGAAACCCACCTGCGACCATGGTAACCAAGGACACCCCTCCTGTGACAGTCAGTGGTAACCAGGGACACACCTCCTGTGCTAGTGGTAACCAAGCACACCCCTCCTGTCACAATGGTACCCAGGGACAGCCCTCCTGTGACAGTCAGTGGTAACCATGTACACTCACCTGTGACAGTTGGTGGTAACCAGGGAAACCCACCTGTGACATTCACAGTGCCCAGGGACACCGGCCTGTGACAGTCGGTGGTAACCAGGAAGACGCATCTCTGACAGTCGGTGGTAACCAGGGAAACCCACCTGTGACCATGGTAACCAAGGACACCCCTCTGTGACAATGGTACCCAGGGACAGCCCTCCTGTGACAGTCAGTGGTAACCAGGGAAACACACCTGTGACCATGGTAACCAAGGACACCCCTCCTGTGACAATGGTACCCAGGGACAGCCCTACTGTGACAGTCGGTGGTAATCAGGGAAACTCACCTGTGACATTCAAAGTGCCCAGGGACACCGGCCTGTGACAGTCGGTGGTAACCAGGGACACGCATCTCTGACAGTCGGTGGTAACCAGGGAAACCCACCTGTGACCATGGTAACCAAGGACACACCTACTGTGCCAGTCACTGGTAACCACGGACACCTCTCCTGTGACTGTGGTTACCAGGGACACGCACATATGACAGTCGGTGGTAACCAGGGACACGCATCTCTGACAGTCAGTGGTAACCAGGGAAACCCACCTGTGAACAAGTTAACCAAGGACACCCCTACCCACAGTCACTGGTAACCAAGGACACCTCTCCTGTGACCGTGGTTACCACGACACGCACATATGACAGTCGGTGGTAACCAGGGACACGCATCTCTGACAGTCAGTGGTAACCAGGGAAACCCACCTGCGACCATGGTAACCAAGGACACCCCTCCTGTGACAGTCAGTGGTAACCAGGGACACACCTCCTGTGCCAGTGGTAACCAAGGACACCCCTACCCACAGTCACTGGTAACCAAGGACACCTCTCCTGTGACCGTGGTTATCAGGGAGACGCATCTCTGACAGTCGGTGGTAACCAGGGAAACCCACCTGTGACCATGGTAACCAAGGACACCCCTCTGTGACAATGGTACCCAGGGACAGCCCTCCTGTGACAGTCAGTGGTAACCAGGGAAACACACCTGTGACCATGGTAACCAAGGACACCCCTCCTGTGACAATGGTACCCAGGGACAGCCCTACTGTGACAGTCGGTGGTAATCAGGGAAACTCACCTGTGACATTCAAAGTGCCCAGGGACACCGGCCTGTGACAGTCGGTGGTAACCAGGGAGACGCATCTCTGACAGTCGGTGGTAACCAGGGAAACCAACCTGTGACCATGGTAACCAAGGACACCCCTCTGTGACAATGGTACCCACGGACAGCCTTCCTGTGACAGTCGGTGGTAACCAGGGAAACCCACCTGTGACCATGGTAACCAAGGACACCCCTCTGTGACAATGGTACCCAGGGACAGCCCTCCTGTGGCAGTCGGTGGTAACCAGGGAAACACACCTGTGACCATGGTAACCAAGGACACCCCTACCCACTGTCACTGGTAACCAAGGACACCTCTCCTGTGACCGTGGTTATCAGGGAGACGCATCTCTGACAGTCGGTGGTAACCAGGGAAACCCACCTGTGACCATGGTAACCAAGGACACCCCTCTGTGACAATGGTACCCAGGGACAGCCCTCCTGTGGCAGTCGGTGGTAACCAGGGAAACACACCTGTGACCATGGTAACCAAGGACACCCCTACCCACTGTCACTGGTAACCAAGGACACCTCTCCTGTGACCGTGGTTATCAGGGAGACGCATCTCTGACAGTCGGTGGTAACCAGGGAAACCCACCTGTGACCATGGTAACCAAGGACACCCCTCTGTGACAATGGTACCCAGGGACAGCCCTCCTGTGGCAGTCGGTGGTAACCAGGGAAACACACCTGTGACCATGGTAACCAAGGACACCCCTACCCACTGTCACTGGTAATCAAGGACACCTCTCCTGTGACCGTGGTTATCAGGGAGACGCATCTCTGACAGTCGGTGGTAACCAGGGAAACCCACCTGTGACCATGGTAACCAAGGACACCCCTCCTGTGACAATGGTACCCAGGGACAGCCCTCCTGTGACAGTCGGTGGTAACCAGGGAAACCCACCTGTGACCATGGTAACCAAGGACACCCCTACCCACAGTCACTGGTAACCAAGGACACCTCTCCTGTGACCGTGGTTATCAGGGAGACGCATCTCTGACAGTCGGTGGTAACCAGGGAAAACCACTTGTGACATTCACAGTGCCCAGGGACACCGGCCTGTGACAGTCGGTGGTAACCAGGGAGACGCATCTCTGACAGTCGGTGGTAACCAGGGAAACCAACCTGTAACCATGGTAACCAAGGACACCCCTCTGTGACAATGGTACCCACGGACAGCCCTCCTGTGACAGTCGGTGGTAACCAGGGAAACACACCTGTGACCATGGTAACCAAGGACACCCCTACCCACTGTCACTGGTAACCAAGGACACCTCTCCTGTGACCGTGGTTATCAGGGAGACGCATCTCTGACAGTCGGTGGTAACCAGGGAAACCCACCTGTGACCATGGTAACCAAGGACACCCCTCCTGTGACAATGGTACCCAGGGACAGCCCTCCTGTGACAGTCGGTGGTAACCAGGGAAACCCACCTGTGACCATGGTAACCAAGGACACCACTCCTGTGACAATGGTACCCCGGGACAGCCCTCCTGTGACAGTCGGTGGTAACCAGGGAAACCCACCTGTGACCATGGTAACCAAGGACACCGCTCCTGTGACAATGGTACCCAGGGACAGCCATTCTGTGACAGTCGGTGGTAACCAGGGAAACCCACCTGTGACATTCACAGTGCCCAGGGACACCGGCCTGTGACAGTCGGTGGTAACCAGGGACACGCATCTCTGACAGTCAGTGGTAACCAGGGAAACCCACCTGTGACCATGGTAACCAAGGACACCCCTCTGTGACAATGGTACCCAGGGACAGCCCTCCTGTGACAGTCGGTGGTAACCAGGAAACACACCTGTGACCATGGTAACCAAGGACACCCCTACCCACTGTCACTGGTAACCAAGGACACCTCTCCTGTGACCGTGGTTATCAGGGAGACGCATCTCTGACAGTCGGTGGTAACCAGGGCAACCCACCTGTGACATTCACAGTGCCCAGGGACACCGGCCTGTGACAGTCGGTGGTAACCAGGGAGACGCATCTCTGACAGTCGGTCGTAACCAGGGAAACCCACCTGTGACCATGGTAACCAAGGACACCCCTCTGTGACAATGGTACCCAGGGACAGCCCTCCTGTGACAGTCGGTGGTAACCAGGGAAACACACCTGTGACCATGGTAACCAAGGACACCTCTACCCACTGTCACTGGTAACCAAGGACACCTCTCCTGTGACCGTGGTTATCAGGGAGACGCATCTCTGACAGTCGGTGATAACCAGGGAATCCCACCTGTGACCATGGTAACCAAGGACACCCCTCCTGTGACAATGGTACCCAGGGAGAGCCCTCTTGTGACAGTCGGTGGTAACCAGGGAAACCCACCTGTGACCATGGTAACCAAGGACACCCCTCCTGTGACAATGGTACCCAGGGACAGCCGTCCTGTGACAGTCGGTGGTAACCAGGGAAACCCACCTGTGACATTCACAGTGCCCAGGGACACCGGCCTGTGACAGTCGGTGGTAATCAGGGACACGCATCTCTGACAGTCGGTGGTAACCAGGGAAACCCACCTGTGACCATGGTAACCAAGGACACACCTACTGTGACAGTCACTGGTAACCACGGACACCTCTCCTGTGACAATAGTACCCACGGACAGCCCTCCTGTGACAGTCGGTGGTAACCAGGGAAACCCACCTGTGACCATGGTAACCAAGGACACCCCAACCCACAGTCACTGGTAACCAAGCACACCTCTCCTGTGACTGTGGTTACCAGGACACGCACATATGACAGTCGGTGGTAACCAGGGACAGGCATTTCTGACAGTCAGTGGTAACCAGGGAAACCCACCTGCAATCATGGTAACCAAGGACACCCCTCCTGTGACAGTCAGTGGTAACCAGCCAAACACCTCCTGTGCCAGTGGCAACCAAGGACACCCCTCCTGTCACAATGGTACCCAGGGACAGCCCTCCTGTGACAGTCAGTGGTAACCATGTACACTCACCTGTGACAGTCGGTGGTAACCAGGGAAACCCACCTGTGACATTCACAGTGCCCAGGGACACCGGCCTGTGACAGTCGGTGGTAACCAGGGAAACACACCTGTGACCATGGTAACCAAGGACACCCCTACCCACAGTCACTGGTAACCAAGGACACCTCTCCTGTGACCGTGGTTACCAGGACACGCACATATGACAGTCGGTCGTAACCAGGGACACGCATCTCTGACAGTCAGTGATAACCAGGGAAACCCACCTGCGACCATGGTACCCAAGGACACCCCTCCTGTGACAGTCAGTGGTAACCAGGGACACACCTCCTGTGCCAGTGGTAACCAAGGACACCCCTCCTGTCACAATGGTACCCAGGGACAGCCCTCCTGTGACAGTCAGTGGTAACCATGTACACTCACCTGTGACAGTCGGTGGTAACCAGGGAAACCCACCTGTGACATTCCCATTTCCCAGGGACACCGGCCTGTGACAGTCGGTGGTAACCAGGGACACGCATCTCTGACAGTCGGTGGTAACCAGGGAAACCCACCTGTCGCCATGTTAACCAAGGACCCACCTACTGTGACAGTCACTGGTAACCACGGACACCTCTCCTGTGACCGTGGTTACCAGGGACACGCATATATGACAGTCGGTGGTAACCAGGGACACGCCTCTCTGACAGTCAGTGGTAACCAGGGAAACCCACCTGCGACCATGGTAACCAAGGACACCCCTCCTGTGACAGTCAGTGGTAACCAGGGACACACCTCCTGTGCCAGTGGTAACCAAGGACACCCCTCCTGTCACAATGGTACCCAGGGACAGCCCTCCTGTGACAGTCGGTGGTAACCAGGGAAACCCACCTGTGACCATGGTAACCAAGGACACCCCTCCTGTGACAATGGTACCCAGGGACAGCCCTCCTGTGACAGTCGGTGGTAACCAGGGAAACCCACCTGTGACCATGGTAACCAAGGACACCCCTACCCACAGTCACTGGTAACCAAGGACACCTCTCCTGTGACCGTGGTTACCAGGACACGCACATATGACAGTCGGTGGTAACCAGGGACACGCATTTCTGACAGTCAGTGGTAACCAGGGAAACCCACCTGCGACCATGGTAACCAAGGACACCCCTCCTGTGACAGTCAGTGGTAACCAGGGACACACCTCCTGTGCCAGTGGTAACCAAGGACACCCCTCCTGTGACAATGGTACCCAGGGACAGCCCTCCTGTGACAGTCGGTGGTAATCAGAGAAACTCACCTGTGACATTCACAGTGCCCAGGGACACCGGCCTGTGACAGTCGGTGGTAACCAGGGACACGCATCTCTGACAGTCGGTGGTAACCAGGGAAACACACCTGTGACCATGGTAACCAAGGACACACCTACTGTGCCAGTCACTGGTAACCATGGACACCTCTCCTGTGACCGTGGTTACCAGGGACACGCACATATGACAGTCAGTGTTAACCAGGGACACGCATCTCTGACAGTCGGTGGTAACCAGGGAAACCCACCTGTGACATTCACAGTGCCCAGGGACACCGTCCTGTGACAGTCGGTGGTAACCAGGGACACGCATCTCTGACAGTCAGTGGTAACCAGGGAAACCCAACTGCGACCATGTTAAACAAGGACACCCCTCCTGTGACAGTCAGTTGTAACCAGGGACACACCTCCTGTGCCAGTGGTTACCAAGGACACCCCTCCTGTGACAACGGTACCCAGGGACAGCCCTCCTGTGACAGTCGGTGGTAACCAGGGAAAACCACCTGTGAACATGGTAACCAAGGACACCCCTACCCACAGTCACTCGTAACCAAGGACACCTCTCCTGTGACCGTGGTTACCAGGACACGCACATATGACAGTCGGTGGTAACCAGCGACACGCATTTCTGACAGTCAGTGGTAACCAGGGAAACCCACCTGCGACCATAGTAACCAAGGACACCCCTCCTGTGACAGTCAGTGGTAACCAGGGACACACCTCCTGTGCTAGTGGTAACCAAGCACACCCCTCCTGTCACAATGGTACCCAGGGACAGCCCTCCTGTGACAGTCAGTGGTAACCATGTACACTCACCTGTGACAGTTGGTGGTAACCAGGGAAACACACCTGTGACATTCACAGTGCCCAGGGACACCGGACTGGGACAGTCGGTGGTAACCAGGAAGACGCATCTCTGACAGTCGGTGGTAACCAGGGAAACCCACCTGTGACCATGGTAACCAAGGACACCCCTCTGTGACAATGGTACCCAGGGACAGCCCTCCTGTGACAGTCAGTGGTAACCAGGGAAACCCACCTGTGACCATGGTAACCAAGGACACCCCTCCTGTGACAATGGTACCCAGGGACAGCCCTCCTGTGACAGTCGGTGGTAATCAGGGAAACTCACCTGTGACATTCACAGTGCCCAGGGACACCGGCCTGTGACAGTCGGTGGTAACCAGGGACACGCAACTCTGACAGTCGGTGGTAACCAGGGAAACCCACCTGTGACCATGGTAACCAAGGACACACCTACTGTGCCAGTCACTGGTAACCACGGACACCACTCCTGTGACTGTGGTTACCAGGGACACGCACATATGACAGTCGGTGGTAACCAGGGACACGCATCTCTGACAGTCAGTGGTAACCAGGGAAACCCACCTGTGAACAAGTTAACCAAGGACACCCCTACCCACAGTCACTGGTAACCAAGGACACCTCTCCTGTGACCGTGGTTACCAGGACACGCACATATGACAGTCGGTGGTAACCAGGGACACGCATCTCTGACAGTCAGTGGTAACCAGGGAAACCCACCTGCGACCATGGTAACCAAGGACACCCCTCCTGTGACAGTCAGTGGTAACCAGGGACACACCTCCTGTGCCAGTGGTAACCAAGGACACCCCTCCTGTCACAATGGTACCCAGGGACAGCCCTCCTGTGACAGTCAGTGGTAACCATGTACACTCACCTGTGACAGTCGGTGGTAACCAGGGAAACCCACCTGTGACATTCCCATTTCCCAGGGACACCGGCCTGTGACAGTCGGTGGTAACCAGGGACATGCATCTCTGACAGTCGGTGGTAACCAGGGAAACCCACCTGTCGCCATGTTAACCAAGGACCCACCTACTGTGACAGTCACTGGTAACCACGGACACCTCTCCTGTGACCGTGGTTACCAGGGACACGCATATATGACAGTCGGTGGTAACCAGGGACACGCATCTCTGACAGTCAGTGGTAACCAGGGAAACCCACCTGCGACCATGGTAACCAAGGACACCCCTCCTGTGACAGTCAGTGGTAACCAGGGACACACCTCCTGTGCCAGTGGTAACGAAGGACACCC
This sequence comes from Rangifer tarandus platyrhynchus, assembly GCA_949782905.1. NCBI lineage: Eukaryota > Metazoa > Chordata > Mammalia > Artiodactyla > Cervidae > Rangifer > Rangifer tarandus. Next base: position 46,227,280 of record OX460344.1, read on the forward strand.
CTCCTGTCACAATGGTACCCAGGGACAGCCCTCCTGTGACAGTCGGTGGTAACCAGGGAAACCCACCTGTGACCATGGTAACCAAGGACACCCCTCCTGTGACAATGGTACCCAGGGACAGCCCTCCTGTGACAGTCGGTGGTAACCAGGGAAACCCACCTGTGACCATGGTAACCAAGGACACCCCTACCCACAGTCACTGGTAACCAAGGACACCTCTCCTGTGACCGTGGTTACCAGGACACGCACATATGACAGTCGGTGGTAACCAGGGACACGCATTTCTGACAGTCAGTGGTAACCAGGGAAACCCACCTGCGACCATGGTAACCAAGGACACCCCTCCTGTGACAGTCAGTGGTAACCAGGGACACACCTCCTGTGCCAGTGGTAACCAAGGACACCCCTCCTGTGACAATGGTACCCAGGGACAGCCCTCCTGTGACAGTCGGTGGTAATCAGGGAAACTCACCTGTGACATTCACAGTGCCCAGGGACACCGGCCTGTGACAGTCGGTGGTAACCAGGGACACGCATCTCTGACAGTCGGTGGTAACCAGGGAAACACACCTGTGACCATGGTAACCAAGGACACACCTACTGTGCCAGTCACTGGTAACCATGGACACCTCTCCTGTGACCGTGGTTACCAGGGACACGCACATATGACAGTCAGTGTTAACCAGGGACACGCATCTCTGACAGTCAGTGGTAACCAGGGAAACCCACCTGTGAACAAGTTAACCAAGGACACCCCTACCCACAGTCACTGGTAACCATGGACACCTCTCCTGTGACCGTGGTTACCAGGACACGCACATATGACAGTCGGTGGTAACCAGGGACACGCATCTCTGACAGTCGGTGGTAACCAGGGAAACCCACCTGTCGCCATGGTAACCAAGGACCCACCTACTGTGACAGTCACTGGTAACCACAGACACCTCTCCTGTGACCGTGGTTACCAGGGACACGCATATATGACAGTCGGTGGTAAACAGGGACACGCATCTATGACAGTCAGTGGTAACTAGGGAAACCCACCTGCGACCATGGTAACCAAGGACACCCTTCCTGTGACAGTCAGTGGTAACCAGGGACACACCTCCTGTGCCAGTGGTAACCAAGGACACCCCTCCTGTCACAATGGTACCAGGGACAGCCCTCCTGTGACAGTCGCTGGTAACCTGGGAAACCCACCTGTGACCATGGTAACCAAGGACACCCCTCCTGTGACAATGGTACCCAGGGACAGCCCTCCTGTGACAGTCGGTGGTAACCAGGGAAACACACCTGTGACCATGGTAACCAAGGACACCCCTACCCACAGTCACTGGTAACCAAGGACACCTCTCCTGTGACCGTGGTTATCAGGGAGACGCATCTCTGACAGTCGGTGGTAACCAGGGAAACCCACCTGTGACATTCACAGTGCCCAGGGACACCGGCCTATGACAGTCGGTGGTAACCAGGGAGACGCATCTCTGACAGTCGGTGGTAACCAGGGAAACCCACCTGTGACCATGGTAACCAAGGACACCCCTCTGTGACAACGGTACCCAGGGACAGCCCTCCTGTGACAGTCGGTGGTAACCAGGGAAACACACCTGTGACCATGGTAACCAAGGACACCCCTACCCACTGTCACTGGTAACCAAGGACACCTCTCCTGTGACCATGGTTATCAGGGAGACGCATCTCTGACATTCGGTGGTAACCAGGGAAACCCACCTGTGACCATGGTAACCAAGGACACCCGTCCTGTGACAATGGTACCAAGGGACAGCCCTCCTGTGACAGTCGGTGGTAACCAGGGAAACCCACCTGTGACCATGGTAACCAAGGACACCCCTCCTGTGACAATGGAACCCAGGGACAGCCGTCCTGTGACAGTCGGTGGTAACCAGGGAGACGCATCTCTGACAGTCGGTGGTAACCAGGGAAACCCACCTGTGACCATGGTAACCAAGGACACCCCTCTGTGACAATGGTACCCAGGGACAGCCCTCCTGTGACAGTCGGTGGTAACCAGGGAAACACACCTGTGACCATGGTAACCAAGGACACCCCTACCCACTGTCACTGGTAACCAAGGACACCTCTCCTGTGACCGTGGTTATCAGGGAGACGCATCTCTGACAGTCGGTGGTAACCAGGGAAACCCACCTGTGACATTCACAGTGCCCAGGGACACCGGCCTGTGACAGTCGGTGGTAACGAGGGACACGCATCTCTGACAGTCAGTGGTAACCAGGGAAACCCACCTGCGACCATGTTAAACAAGGACACCCCTCCTGTGACAGTCAGTGGTAACCAGGGACACACCTCCTGTGCCAGTGGTAACCAAGGACACCCCTCCTGTGACAACGGTACCCAGGGACAGCCCTCCTGTGACAGTCGGTGGTAACCAGGGAAAACCACCTGTGAACATGGTAACCAAGGACACCCCTACCCACAGTCACTGGTAACCAAGGACACCTCTCCTGTGACCGTGGTTACCAGGACACGCACATATGACAGTCGGTGGTAACCAGGGACACGCATTTCTGACAGTCAGTGGTAACCAGGGAAACCCACCTGCGACCATGGTAACCAAGGACACCCCTCCTGTGACAGTCAGTGGTAACCAGGGACACACCTCCTGTGCTAGTGGTAACCAAGCACACCCCTCCTGTCACAATGGTACCCAGGGACAGCACTCCTGTGACAGTCAGTGGTAACCATGTACACTCACCTGTGACAGTTGGTGGTAACCAGGGAAACCCACCTGTGACATTCACAGTGCCCAGGGACACCGGCCTGTGACAGTCGGTGGTAACCAGGAAGACGCATCTCTGACAGTCGGTGGTAACCAGGGAAACCCACCTGTGACCATGGTAACCAAGGACACCCCTCTGTGACAATGGTACCCAGGGACAGCCCTCCTGTGACAGTCAGTGGTAACCAGGGAAACACACCTGTGACCATGGTAACCAAGGACACCCCTCCTGTGACAATGGTACCCAGGGACAGCCCTCCTGTGACAGTCGGTGGTAATCAGGGAAACTCACCTGTGACATTCAAAGTGCCCAGGGACACCGGCCTGTGACAGTCGGTGGTAACCAGGGACACGCATCTCTGACAGTCGGTGGTAACCAGGGAAACCCACCTGTGACCATGGTAACCAAGGACACACCTACTGTGCCAGTCACTGGTAACCACGGACACCTCTCCTGTGACTGTGGTTACCAGGGACACGCACATATGACAGTCGGTGGTAACCAGGGACACGCATCTCTGACAGTCAGTGGTAACCAGGGAAACCCACCTGTGAACAAGTTAACCAAGGACACCCCTACCCACAGTCACTGGTAACCAAGGACACCTCTCCTGTGACCGTGGTTACCACGACACGCACATATGACAGTCGGTGGTAACCAGGGACACGCATCTCTGACAGTCAGTGGTAACCAGGGAAACCCACCTGCGACCATGGTAACCAAGGACACCCCTCCTGTGACAGTCAGTGGTAACCAGGGACACACCTCCTGTGCCAGTGGTAACCAAGGACACCCCTACCCACAGTCACTGGTAACCAAGGACACCTCTCCTGTGACCGTGGTTATCAGGGAGACACATCTCTGACAGTCGGTGGTAACCAGGGAAACCCACCTGTGGCATTCACAGTGCCCAGGGACACCGGCCTGTGACAGTCGGTGGTAACCAGGGAGACGCATCTCTGACAGTCGGTGGTAACCAGGGAAACCAACCTGTGACCATGGTAACCAAGGACACCCCTCTGTGACAATGGTACCCACGGACAGCCCTCCTGTGACAGTCGGTGGTAACCAGGGAAACACACCTGTGACCATGGTAACCAAGGACACCCCTACCCACTGTCACTGGTAACCAAGGACACCTCTCCTGTGACCGTGGTTATCAGGGAGACGCATCTCTGACAGTCGGTGGTAACCAGGGAAACCCACCTGTGACCATGGTAACCAAGGACACCCCTCCTGTGACAATGGTACCCAGGGACAGCACTCCTGTGACAGTCGGTGGTAACCAGGGAAACCCACCTGTGACCATGGTAACCAAGGACACCCCTCCTGTGACAATGGTACCCAGGGCAGCCATCCTGTGACAGTCGGTGGTAAACAGGGAAACCCACCTGTGACATTCACAGTGCCCAGGGACACCGGCCTGTGACAGTCGGTGGTAACCAGGGACACGCATCTCTGACAGTCGGTGGTAACCAGGGAAACCCACCTGTGACCATGGAAACCAAGGACACCCCTCTGTGACAATGGTACCCAGGGACAGCCCTCCTGTGACAGTCGGTGGTAACCAGGGAAACACACCTGTGACCATGGTAACCAAGGACACACCTACTGTGCCAGTCACTGGTAACCACGGACACCTCTCCTGTGACCGTGTTTACCAGGGACACGCACATATGACAGTCGGTGGTAACCAGGGACACGCATCTCTGACAGTCAGTGGTAACCAGGGAAAACCACCTGTGACCAAGTTAACCAAGGAAACCCCTACCCACAGTCACTGGTAACCAAGGACACCTCTCCTGTGACCGTGGTTACCAGGACACGCACATATGACAGTCGGTGGTAACCAGGGACACGCATCTCTGACAGTCAGTGGTAACCAGGGAAAACCACCTGCGACCATGGTAACCAAGGACACCCCTCCTGTGACAGTCAGTGGTAACCAGGGACACACCTCCTGTGCCAGTAGTAACCAAGGACACCCCTACCCACAGTCACTGTTAACCAAGGACACCTCTCCTGTGACCGTGGTTATCAGGGAGACGCATCTCTTACAGTCGGTGGTAACCAGGGAAACCCACCTGTGACATTCACAGTGCCCAGGGACACCGGCCTGTGACAGTCGGTGGTAACCAGGGAGACGCATCTCTGACAGTCGGTGGTAACCAGGGAAACCCACCTGTGACCATGGTAACCAAGGACACCCCTCTGTGACAATGGTACCCAGGGACAGCCCTCCTGTGGCAGTCGGTGGTAACCAGGGAAACACACCTGTGACCATGGTAACCAAGGACACCCCTACCCACTGTCACTGGTAACCAAGGACACCTCTCCTGTGACCGTGGTTATCAGGAAGACGCATCTCTGACAGTCAGTGGTAACCAGGGAAACCCACCTGTGACCATGGTAACCAAGGACACCCCTCCTGTGACAATGGTACCCAGGGACAGCCCTCCTGTGACAGTCGGTGGTAACCAGGGAAACAGACCTGTGACCATGGTAACCAAGGACACCCCTACCCACAGTCACTGGTAACCAAGGACACCTCTCCTGTGACCGTGGTTATCAGGGAGACGCATCTCTGACAGTCGGTGGTAACCAGGGAAACCCACCTGTGACATTCACAGTGCCCAGGGACACCGGCCTGTGACAGTCGGTGGTAAACAGGGAGACGAATCTCTGACAGTCGGTGGTAACCAGGGAAACCCACCTGTGACCATGGTAACCAAGGACACCCCTCTGTGACAACGGTACCCAGGGACAGCCCTCCTGTGACAGTCGGTGGTAACCAGGGAAACACACCTGTGACCATGGTAACCAAGGACACCCCTACCCACTGTCACTGGTAACCAAGGACACCTCTCCTGTGACCATGGTTATCAGGGAGACGCATCTCTGACATTCGGTGGTAACCAGGGAAACCCACCTGTGACCATGGTAACCAAGGACACCCGTCCTGTGACAATGGTACCCAGGGACAGCCCTCCTGTGACAGTCGGTGGTAACCAGGAAAACACACCTGTGACCATGGTAACCAAGGACCCCCCTCCTGTGACAATGGTACCCAGGGACAGCCCTCCTGTGACAGTCGGTGGTAATCAGGGAAACTCACCTGTGACATTCAAAGTGCCCAGGGACACCGGCCTGTGACAGTCGGTGGTAACCAGGGACACGCATCTCTGACAGTCGGTGGTAACCAGGGAAACCCACCTGTGACCATGGTAACCAAGGACACACCTACTGTGCCAGTCACTGGTAACCACGGACACCTCTCCTGTGACTGTGGTTACCAGGGACACGCACATATGACAGTCGGTGGTAACCAGGGACACGCATCTCTGACAGTCAGTGGTAACCAGGGAAACCCACCTGTGAACAAGTTAACCAAGGACACCCCTACCCACAGTCACTGGTAACCAAGGACACCTCTCCTGTGACCGTGGTTACCACGACACGCACATATGACAGTCGGTGGTAACCAGGGACACGCATCTCTGACAGTCAGTGGTAACCAGGGAAACCCACCTGCGACCATGGTAACCAAGGACACCCCTCCTGTGACAGTCAGTGGTAACCAGGGACACACCTCCTGTGCCAGTGGTAACCAAGGACACCCCTACCCACAGTCACTGGTAACCAAGGACACCTCTCCTGTGACCGTGGTTATCAGGGAGACGCATCTCTGACAGTCGGTGGTAACCAGGGAAACCCACCTGTGGCATTCACAGTGCCCAGGGACACCGGCCTGTGACAGTCGGTGGTAACCAGGGAGACGCATCTCTGACAGTCGGTGGTAACCAGGGAAACCAACCTGTGACCATGGTAACCAAGGACACCCCTCTGTGACAATGGTACCCACGGACAGCCCTCCTGTGACAGTCGGTGGTAACCAGGGAAACACACCTGTGACCATGGTAACCAAGGACACCCCTACCCACTGTCACTGGTAACCAAGGACACCTCTCCTGTGACCGTGGTTATCAGGGAGACGCATCTCTGACAGTCGGTGGTAACCAGGGAAACCCACCTGTGACCATGGTAACCAAGGACACCCCTCCTGTGACAATGGTACCCAGGGACAGCACTCCTGTGACAGTCGGTGGTAACCAGGGAAACCCACCTGTGACCATGGTAACCAAGGACACCCCTCCTGTGACAATGGTACCCAGGGCAGCCATCCTGTGACAGTCGGTGGTAAACAGGGAAACCCACCTGTGACATTCACAGTGCCCAGGGACACCGGCCTGTGACAGTCGGTGGTAACCAGGGACACGCATCTCTGACAGTCGGTGGTAACCAGGGAAACCCACCTGTGACCATGGAAACCAAGGACACCCCTCTGTGACAATGGTACCCAGGGACAGCCCTCCTGTGACAGTCGGTGGTAACCAGGGAAACACACCTGTGACCATGGTAACCAAGGACACACCTACTGTGCCAGTCACTGGTAACCACGGACACCTCTCCTGTGACCGTGTTTACCAGGGACACGCACATATGACAGTCGGTGGTAACCAGGGACACGCATCTCTGACAGTCAGTGGTAACCAGGGAAAACCACCTGTGACCAAGTTAACCAAGGAAACCCCTACCCACAGTCACTGGTAACCAAGGACACCTCTCCTGTGACCGTGGTTACCAGGACACGCACATATGACAGTCGGTGGTAACCAGGGACACGCATCTCTGACAGTCAGTGGTAACCAGGGAAAACCACCTGCGACCATGGTAACCAAGGACACCCCTCCTGTGACAGTCAGTGGTAACCAGGGACACACCTCCTGTGCCAGTAGTAACCAAGGACACCCCTACCCACAGTCACTGTTAACCAAGGACACCTCTCCTGTGACCGTGGTTATCAGGGAGACGCATCTCTTACAGTCGGTGGTAACCAGGGAAACCCACCTGTGACATTCACAGTGCCCAGGGACACCGGCCTGTGACAGTCGGTGGTAACCAGGGAGACGCATCTCTGACAGTCGGTGGTAACCAGGGAAACCCACCTGTGACCATGGTAACCAAGGACACCCCTCTGTGACAATGGTACCCAGGGACAGCCCTCCTGTGGCAGTCGGTGGTAACCAGGGAAACACACCTGTGACCATGGTAACCAAGGACACCCCTACCCACTGTCACTGGTAACCAAGGACACCTCTCCTGTGACCGTGGTTATCAGGAAGACGCATCTCTGACAGTCAGTGGTAACCAGGGAAACCCACCTGTGACCATGGTAACCAAGGACACCCCTCCTGTGACAATGGTACCCAGGGACAGCCCTCCTGTGACAGTCGGTGGTAACCAGGGAAACAGACCTGTGACCATGGTAACCAAGGACACCCCTACCCACAGTCACTGGTAACCAAGGACACCTCTCCTGTGACCGTGGTTATCAGGGAGACGCATCTCTGACAGTCGGTGGTAACCAGGGAAACCCACCTGTGACATTCACAGTGCCCAGGGACACCGGCCTGTGACAGTCGGTGGTAAACAGGGAGACGAATCTCTGACAGTCGGTGGTAACCAGGGAAACCCACCTGTGACCATGGTAACCAAGGACACCCCTCTGTGACAACGGTACCCAGGGACAGCCCTCCTGTGACAGTCGGTGGTAACCAGGGAAACACACCTGTGACCATGGTAACCAAGGACACCCCTACCCACTGTCACTGGTAACCAAGGACACCTCTCCTGTGACCATGGTTATCAGGGAGACGCATCTCTGACATTCGGTGGTAACCAGGGAAACCCACCTGTGACCATGGTAACCAAGGACACCCGTCCTGTGACAATGGTACCAAGGGACAGCCCTCCTGTGACAGTCGGTGGTAACCAGGGAAACCCACCTGTGACCATGGTAACCAAGGACACCCCTCCTGTGACAATGGAACCCAGGGACAGCCGTCCTGTGACAGTCGGTGGTAACCAGGGAGACGCATCTCTGACAGTCGGTGGTAACCAGGGAAACCCACCTGTGACCATGGTAACCAAGGACACCCCTCTGTGACAATGGTACCCAGGGACAGCCCTCCTGTGACAGTCGGTGGTAACCAGGGTAACACACCTGTGACCATGGTAACCAAGGACACCCCTACCCACTGTCACTGGTAACCAAGGACACCTCTCCTGTGACCGTGGTTATCAGGGAGACGCATCTCTGACAGTCGGTGGTAACCAGGGAAACCCACCTGTGACATTCACAGTGCCCAGGGACACCGGCCTGTTACAGTCGGTGGTAACGAGGGACACGCATCTCTGACAGTCAGTGGTAACCAGGGAAACCCACCTGCGACCATGTTAAACAAGGACACCCCTCCTGTGACAGTCAGTGGTAACCAGGGACACACCTCCTGTGCCAGTGGTAACCAAGGACACCCCTCCTGTGACAACGGTACCCAGGGACAGCCCTCCTGTGACAGTCGGTGGTAACCAGGGAAAACCACCTGTGAACATGGTAACCAAGGACACCCCTACCCACAGTCACTGGTAACCAAGGACACCTCTCCTGTGACCGTGGTTACCAGGACACGCACATATGACAGTCGGTGGTAACCAGGGACACGCATTTCTGACAGTCAGTGGTAACCAGGGAAACCCACCTGCGACCATGGTAACCAAGGACACCCCTCCTGTGACAGTCAGTGGTAACCAGGGACACACCTCCTGTGCTAGTGGTAACCAAGCACACCCCTCCTGTCACAATGGTACCCAGGGACAGCCCTCCTGTGACAGTCAGTGGTAACCATGTACACTCACCTGTGACAGTTGGTGGTAACCAGGGAAACCCACCTGTGACATTCACAGTGCCCAGGGACACCGGCCTGTGACAGTCGGTGGTAACCAGGAAGACGCATCTCTGACAGTCGGTGGTAACCAGGGAAACCCACCTGTGACCATGGTAACCAAGGACACCCCTCTGTGACAATGGTACCCAGGGACAGCCCTCCTGTGACAGTCGGTGGTAACCAGGGAAACCCACCTGTGACCATGGTAACCAAGGACACCCCTCCTGTGACAATTGTACCCAGGGACAGTCATCCTGTGACAGTCGGTGGTAACCAGGGAAACGCACCTGTGACATTCACAGTGCCCAGGGACACCTGCCTGTGACAGTCGGTGGTAACCAGGGACACATATTTCTGACAGTCGGTGGTAAGCAGGGAAACCCACCTGTGACCATGGTAACCAAGGACACCCCTCCTGTGACAATGGTATCCATGGACAGCCCTCCTGTGACAGTCGGTGGTAACAAGGGAAACCCACCTGTGACCATGGTAACCAAGGACACCCCTACCCACAGTCACTGGTAACCAAGGACACCTCTCCTGTGACCATGGTTACCAGGGACACGCATCTCTGACAGTCGGTGGTAACCAGGGAAACCCACCTGTGACCACGGTAACCAAGGACACCCCTCCTGTGACAATAGTACCCACGGACAGCCCTCCTGTGACAGTCGGTGGTAACCAGGGAAACCCACCTGTGACCATGGTAACCAAGGACACCCCAACCCACAGTCACTGGTAACCAAGGACACCTCTCCTGTGACTGTGGTTACCAGGACACGCACATATGACAGTCGGTGGTAACCAGGGACAGGCATTTCTGACAGTCAGTGGTAACCAGGGAAACCCACCTGCAATCATGGTAACCAAGGACACCCCTCCTGTTACAGTCAGTGGTAACCAGGCAAACACCTCCTGTGCCAGTGGCAACCAAGGACACCCCTCCTGTCACAATGGTACCCAGGGACAGCCCTCCTGTGACAGTCAGTGGTAACCATGTACACTCACCTGTGACAGTCGGTGGTAACCAGGGAAACCCACCTGTGACATTCACAGTGCCCAGGGACACCGGCCTGTGACAGTCGGTGGTAACCAGGGAGACGCATCTCTGACAGTCGGTGGTAACCAGGGAAACACACCTGTGACCATGGTAACCAAGGACACCCCTACCCACAGTCACTGGTAACCAAGGACACCTCTCCTGTGACCGTGGTTACCAGGACACGCACATATGACAGTCGGTGGTAACCAGGGACACGCATCTCTGACAGTCAGTGATAACCAGGGAAACCCACCTGCGATCATGGTACCCAAGGACACCCCTCCTGTGACAGTCAGTGGTAACCAGGGACACACCTCCTGTGCCAGTGGTAACCAAGGACACCCCTCCTGTCACAATGGTACCCAGGGACAGCCCTCCTGTGACAGTCAGTGGTAACCATGTACACTCACCTGTGACAGTCGGTGGTAACCAGGGAAACCCACCTGTGACATTCCCATTTCCCAGGGACACCGGCCTGTGACAGTCGGTGGTAACCAGGGACACGCATCTCTGACAGTCGGTGGTAACCAGGGAAACCCACCTGTCGCCATGTTAACCAAGGACCCACCTACTGTGACAGTCACTGGTAACCACGGACACCTCTCCTGTGACCGTGGTTACCAGGGACACGCATATATGACAGTCGGTGGTAACCAGGGACACGCATCTCTGACAGTCAGTGGTAACCAGGGAAACCCACCTGCGACCATGGTAACCAAGGACACCCCTCCTGTGACAGTCAGTGGTAACCAGGGACACACCTCCTGTGCCAGTGGTAACCAAGGACACCCCTCCTGTCACAATGGTACCCAGGGACAGCCCTCCTGTGACAGTCGGTGGTAACCAGGGAAACCCACCTGTGACCATGGTAACCAAGGACACCCCTCCTGTGACAATGGTACCCAGGGACAGCCCTCCTGTGACAGTCGGTGGTAACCAGGGAAACCCACCTGTGACCATGGTAACCAAGGACACCCCTACCCACAGTCACTGGTAACCAAGGACACCTCTCCTGTGACCGTGGTTACCAGGACACGCACATATGACAGTCGGTGGTAACCAGGGACACGCATTTCTGACAGTCAGTGGTAACCAGGGAAACCCACCTGCGACCATGGTAACCAAGGACACCCCTCCTGTGACAGTCAGTGGTAACCAGGGACACACCTCCTGTGCCAGTGGTAACCAAGGACACCCCTCCTGTGACAATGGTACCCAGGGACAGCCCTCCTGTGACAGTCGGTGGTATTCAGGGAAACTCACCTGTGACATTCACAGTGCCCAGGGACACCGGCCTGTGACAGTCGGTGGTAACCAGGGACACGCATCTCTGACAGTCGGTGGTAACCAGGGAAACACACCTGTGACCATGGTAACCAAGGACACACCTACTGTGCCAGTCACTGGTAACCATGGACACCTCTCCTGTGACCGTGGTTACCAGGGACACGCACATATGACAGTCAGTGTTAACCAGGGACACGCATCTCTGACAGTCAGTGGTAACCAGGGAAACCCACCTGTGAACAAGTTAACCAAGGACACCCCTACCCACAGTCACTGGTAACCAAGGACACCTCTCCTGTGACCGTGGTTACCAGGACACGCACATATGACAGTCGGTGGTAACCAGGGACACGCATCTCTGACAGTCAGTGGTAACCAGGGAAACCCACCTGCGACCATGGTAACCAAGGACACCCCTCCTGTTACAGTCAGTGGTAACCAGGGACACACCTCCTGTGCCAGTGGTAACCAAGGACACCCCTACCCACATTCACTGGTAACCAAGGACACCTCTCCTGTGACCGTGGTTATCAGGGAGACGCATCTCTGACAGTCGGTGGTAACCAGGGAAACCCACCTGTGACATTCACAGTGCCCAGGGACACCGGCCTGTGACAGTCGGTGGTAACCAGGGAGACGCATCTCTGACAGTCGGTGGTAACCAGGGAAACCCACCTGTGACCATGGTAACCAAGGACACCCCTCTGTGACAATGGTACCCAGGGACAGCCCTCCTGTGACAGTCGGTGGTAACCAGGGAAACACACCTGTGACCATGGTAACCAAGGACACCCCTACCCACTGTCACTGGTAACCAAGGACACCTCTCCTGTGACCGTGGTTATCAGGGAGACGCATCTCTGACAGTCGGTGGTAACCAGGGAAACCCACCTGTGACCATGGTAACCAAGGACACCCCTCCTGTGACAATGGTACCCAGGGACAGCCCTCCTGTGACAGTCGGTGGTAACCAGGGAAACCCACCTGTGACCATGGTAACCAAGGACACCCCTCCTGTGACAATGGTACCCCGGGACAGCCCTCCTGTGACAGTCGGTGGTAACCAGGGAAACCCACCTGTGACCATGGTAACCAAGGACACCCCTCCTGTGACAATGGTACCCAGGGACAGCCATCCTGTGACAGTCGGTGCTAACCAGGGAAACCCACCTGTGACATTCACAGTGCCCAGGGACACCGGCCTGTGACAGTCGGTGGTAACCAGGGACACGCATCTCTGACAGTCGGTGGTAACCAGGGAAACCCACCTGTGACCATGGTAACCAAGGACACACCTACTGTGACAGTCACTGGTAACCACGGACACCTCTCCTGTGACCGTGGCTACCACGGACACGCACATATGACAGTCGGTGGTAACCAGGGACACGCATCTCTGACAGTCGGTGGTAACAAGGGAAACCCACCTGTCGCCATGGTAACCAAGGACCCACCTACTGTGACAGTCACTGGTAACCACAGACACCTCTCCTGTGACCGTGGTTACCAGGGACACGCATATATGACAGTCGGTGGTAAACAGGGACACGCATCTATGACAGTCAGTGGTAACTAGGGAAACCCACCTGCGACCATGGTAACCAAGGACACCCTTCCTGTGACAGTCAGTGGTAACCAGGGACACACCTCCTGTGCCAGTGGTAACCAAGGACACCCCTCCTGTCACAATGGTACCAGGGACAGCCCTCCTGTGACAGTCGGTGGTAACCAGGGAAACCCACCTGTGACCATGGTAACCAAGGACACCCCTCCTGTGACAATGGTACCCAGGGACAGCCCTCCTGTGACAGTCGGTGGTAACCAGGGAAACACACCTGTGACCATGGTAACCAAGGAGACCCCTACCCACAGTCACTGGTAACCAAGGACACCTCTCCTGTGACCGTGGTTACCAGGACACGCACATATGACAGTCGGTGGTAACCAGGGACACGCATCTCTGACAGTCAGTGATAACCAGGGAAACCCACCTGCGATCATGGTACCCAAGGACACCCCTCCTGTGACAGTCAGTGGTAACCAGGGACACACCTCCTGTGCCAGTGGTAACCAAGGACACCCCTCCTGTCACAATGGTACCCAGGGACAGCCCTCCTGTGACAGTCAGTGGTAACCATGTACACTCACCTGTGACAGTCGGTGGTAACCAGGGAAACCCACCTGTGACATTCCCATTTCCCAGGGACACCGGCCTGTGACAGTCGGTGGTAACCAGGGACACGCATCTCTGACAGTCGGTGGTAACCAGGGAAACCCACCTGTCGCCATGTTAACCAAGGACCCACCTACTGTGACAGTCACTGGTAACCACGGACACCTCTCCTGTGACCGTGGTTACCAGGGACACGCATATATGACAGTCGGTGGTAACCAGGGACACGCATCTCTGACAGTCAGTGGTAACCAGGGAAACCCACCTGCGACCATGGTAACCAAGGACACCCCTCCTGTGACAGTCAGTGGTAACCAGGGACACACCTCCTGTGCCAGTGGTAACCAAGGACACCCCTCCTGTCACAATGGTACCCAGGGACAGCCCTCCTGTGACAGTCGGTGGTAACCAGGGAAACCCACCTGTGACCATGGTAACCAAGGACACCCCTCCTGTGACAATGGTACCCAGGGACAGCCCTCCTGTGACAGTCGGTGGTAACCAGGGAAACCCACCTGTGACCATGGTAACCAAGGACACCCCTACCCACAGTCACTGGTAACCAAGGACACCTCTCCTGTGACCGTGGTTACCAGGACACGCACATATGACAGTCGGTGGTAACCAGGGACACGCATTTCTGACAGTCAGTGGTAACCAGGGAAACCCACCTGCGACCATGGTAACCAAAGACACCCCTCCTGTGACAGTCAGTGGTAACCAGGGACACACCTCCTGTGCCAGTGGTAACCAAGGACACCCCTCCTGTGACAATGGTACCCAGGGACAGCCCTCCTGTGACAGTCGGTGGTAATCAGGGAAACTCACCTGTGACATTCACAGTGCCCAGGGACACCGGCCTGTGACAGTCGGTGGTAACCAGGGACACGCATCTCTGACAGTCGGTGGTAACCAGGGAAACACACCTGTGACCATGGTAACCAAGGACACACCTACTGTGCCAGTCACTGGTAACCATGGACACCTCTCCTGTGACCGTGGTTACCAGGGACACGCACATATGACAGTCAGTGTTAACCAGGGACACGCATCTCTGACAGTCAGTGGTAACCAGGGAAACCCACCTGTGAACAAGTTAACCAAGGACACCCCTACCCACAGTCACTGGTAACCAAGGACACCTCTCCTGTGACCGTGGTTACCAGGACACGCACATATGACAGTCGGTGGTAACCAGGGACACGCATCTCTGACAGTCAGTGGTAACCAGGGAAACCCACCTGCGACCATGGTAACCAAGGACACCCCTCCTGTGACAGTCAGTGGTAACCAGGGACACACCTCCTGTGCCAGTGGTAACCAAGGACACCCCTACCCACATTCACTGGTAACCAAGGACACCTCTCCTGTGACCGTGGTTATCAGGGAGACGCATCTCTGACAGTCGGTGGTAACCAGGGAAACCCACCTGTGACATTCACAGTGCCCAGGGACACCGGCCTGTGACAGTCGGTGGTAACCAGGGAGACGCATCTCTGACAGTCGGTGGTAACCAGGGAAACCCACCTGTGACCATGGTAACCAAGGACACCCCTCTGTGACAATGGTACCCAGGGACAGCCCTCCTGTGACAGTCGGTGGTAACCAGGGAAACACACCTGTGACCATGGTAACCAAGGACACCCCTACCCACTGTCACTGGTAACCAAGGACACCTCTCCTGTGACCGTGGTTATCAGGGAGACGCATCTCTGACAGTCGGTGGTAACCAGGGAAACCCACCTGTGACCATGGTAACCAAGGACACCCCTCCTGTGACAATGGTACCCAGGGACAGCCCTCCTGTGACAGTCGGTGGTAACCAGGGAAACCCACCTGTGACCATGGTAACCAAGGACACCCCTCCTGTGACAATGGTACCCCGGGACAGCCCTCCTGTGACAGTCGGTGGTAACCAGGGAAACCCACCTGTGACCATGGTAACCAAGGACACCCCTCCTGTGACAATGGTACCCAGGGACAGCCATCCTGTGACAGTCGGTGGTAACCAGGGAAACCCACCTGTGACATTCACAGTGCCCAGGGACACCGGCCTGTGACAGTCGGTGGTAACCAGGGACACGCATCTCTGACAGTCGGTGGTAACCAGGGAAACCCACCTGTGACCATGGTAACCAAGGACACACCTACTGTGACAGTCACTGGTAACCACGGACACCTCTCCTGTGACCGTGGCTACCACGGACACGCACATATGACAGTCGGTGGTAACCAGGGACACGCATCTCTGACAGTCGGTGGTAACAAGGGAAACCCACCTGTCGCCATGGTAACCAAGGACCCACCTACTGTGACAGTCACTGGTAACCACAGACACCTCTCCTGTGACCGTGGTTACCAGGGACACGCATAGATGACAGTCGGTGGTAAACAGGGACACGCATCTATGACAGTCAGTGGTAACTAGGGAAACCCACCTGCGACCATGGTAACCAAGGACACCCTTCCTGTGACAGTCAGTGGTAACCAGGGACACACCTCCTGTGCCAGTGGTAACCAAGGACACCCCTCCTGTCACAATGGTACCAGGGACAGCCCTCCTGTGACAGTCGGTGGTAACCAGGGAAACCCACCTGTGACCATGGTAACCAAGGACACCCCTCCTGTGACAATGGTACCCAGGGACAGCCCTCCTGTGACAGTCGGTGGTAACCAGGGAAACACACCTGTGACCATGGTAACCAAGGACACCCCTACCCACAGTCACTGGTAACCAAGGACACCTCTCCTGTGACCGTGGTTATCAGGGAGACGCATCTCTGACAGTCGGTGGTAACCAGGGAAACCCACCTGTGACATTCACAGTGCCCAGGGACACCGGCCTGTGACAGTCGGTGGTAACCAGGGATACGCATCTCTGACAGTCGGCGGTAACCAGGGAAACCCACCTGTGACCATGGTAACCAAGGACACCCCTCTGTGACAACGGTACCCAGGGACAGCCCTCCTGTGACAGTCGGTGGTAACCAGGGAAACACACCTGTGACCATGGTAACCAAGGACACCCCTACCCACTGTCACTGGTAACCAAGGACACCTCTCCTGTGACCATGGTTATCAGGGAGACGCATCTCTGACATTCGGTGGTAACCAGGGAAACCCATCTGTGACCATGGTAACCAAGGACACCCGTCCTGTGACAATGGTACCAAGGGACAGCCCTCCTGTGACAGTCGGTGGTAACCAGGGAAACCCACCTGTGACCATGGTAACCAAGGACACCCCTCCTGTGACAATGGAACCCAGGGACAGCCGTCCTGTGACAGTCGGTGGTAACCAGGGAGACGCATCTCTGACAGTCGGTGGTAACCAGGGAAACCCACCTGTGACCATGGTAACCAAGGACACCCCTCTGTGACAATGGTACCAAGGGACAGCCCTCCTGTGACAGTCGGTGGTAACCAGGGAAACACACCTGTGACCATGGTAACCAAGGACACCCCTACCCACTGTCACTGGTAACCAAGGACACCTCTCCTGTGACCGTGGTTATCAGGGAGACGCATCTCTGACAGTCGGTGGTAACCAGGGAAACCCACCTGTGACATTCACAGTGCCCAGGGACACCGGCCTGTGACAGTCGGTGGTAACGAGGGACACGCATCTCTGACAGTCAGTGGTAACCAGGGAAACCCACCTGCGACCATGTTAAACAAGGACACACCTCCTGTGACAGTCAGTGGTAACCAGGGACACACCTCCTGTGCCAGTGGTAACCAAGGACACCCCTCCTGTGACAACGGTACCCAGGGACAGCCCTCCTGTGACAGTCGGTGGTAACCAGGGAAAACCACCTGTGAACATGGTAACCAAGGACACCCCTACCCACAGTCACTGGTAACCAAGGACACCTCTCCTGTGACCGTGGTTACCAGGACACGCACATATGACAGTCGGTGGTAACCAGGGACACGCATTTCTGACAGTCAGTGGTAACCAGGGAAACCCACCTGCGACCATGGTAACCAAGGACACCCCTCCTGTGACAGTCAGTGGTAACCAGGGACACACCTCCTGTGCTAGTGGTAACCAAGCACACCCCTCCTGTCACAATGGTACCCAGGGACAGCACTCCTGTGACAGTCAGTGGTAACCATGTACACTCACCTGTGACAGTTGGTGGTAACCAGGGAAACCCACCTGTGACATTCACAGTGCCCAGGGACACCGGCCTGTGACAGTCGGTGGTAACCAGGAAGACGCATCTCTGACAGTCGGTGGTAACCAGGGAAACCCACCTGTGACCATGGTAACCAAGGACACCCCTCTGTGACAATGGTACCCAGAGACAGCCCTCCTGTGACAGTCAGTGGTAACCAGGGAAACACACCTGTGACCATGGTAACCAAGGACACCCCTCCTGTGACAATGGTACCCAGGGACAGCCCTCCTGTGACAGTCGGTGGTAATCAGGGAAACTCACCTGTGACATTCAAAGTGCCCAGGGACACCGGCCTGTGACAGTCGGTGGTAACCAGGGACACGCATCTCTGACAGTCGGTGGTAACCAGGGAAACCCAACTGTGACCATGGTAACCAAGGACACACCTACTGTGCCAGTCACTGGTAACCACGGACACCTCTCCTGTGACTGTGGTTACCAGGGACACGCACATATGACAGTCGGTGGTAACCACGGACACGCATCTCTGACAGTCAGTGGTAACCAGGGAAACCCACCTGTGAACAAGTTAACCAAGGACAACCCTACCCACAGTCACTGGTAACCAAGGACACCTCTCCTGTGACCGTGGTTACCACGACACGCACATATGACAGTCGGTGGTAACCAGGGACACGCATCTCTGACAGTCAGTGGTAACCAGGGAAACCCACCTGCGACCATGGTAACCAAGGACACCCCTCCTGTGACAGTCAGTGGTAACCAGGGACACACCTCCTGTGCCAGTGGTAACCAAGGACACCCCTACCCACAGTCACTGGTAACCAAGGACACCTCTCCTGTGACCGTGGTTATCAGGGAGACGCATCTCTGACAGTCGGTGGTAACCAGGGAAACCCACCTGTGGCATTCACAGTGCCCAGGGACACCGGCCTGTGACAGTCGGTGGTAACCAGGGAGACGCATCTCTGACAGTCAGTGGTAACTAGGGAAACCCACCTGCGACCATGGTAACCAAGGACACCCTTCCTGTGACAGTCAGTGGTAACCAGGGACACACCTCCTGTGCCAGTGGTAACCAAGGACACCCCTCCTGTCACAATGGTACCGGGGACAGCCCTCCTGTGACAGTCGGTGGTAACCAGGGAAACCCACCTGTGACCATGGTAACCAAGGACACCCCTCCTGTGACAATGGTACCCAGGGACAGCCCTCCTGTGACAGTCGGTGGTAACCAGGGAAACACACCTGTGACCATGGTAACCAAGGACACCCCTACCCACAGTCACTGGTAACCAAGGACACCTCTCCTGTGACCGTGGTTACCAGGACACGCACATATGACAGTCGGTGGTAACCAGGGACACGCATCTCTGACAGTCAGTGATAACCAGGGAAACCCACCTGCGATCATGGTACCCAAGGACACCCCTCCTGTGACAGTCAGTGGTAACCAGGGACACACCTCCTGTGCCAGTGGTAACCAAGGACACCCCTCCTGTCACAATGGTACCCAGGGACAGCCCTCCTGTGACAGTCAGTGGTAACCATGTACACTCACCTGTGACAGTCGGTGGTAACCAGGGAAACCCACCTGTGACATTCCCATTTCCCAGGGACACCGGCCTGTGACAGTCGGTGGTAACCAGGGACACGCATCTCTGACAGTCGGTGGTAACCAGGGAAACCCACCTGTCGCCATGTTAACCAAGGACCCACCTACTGTGACAGTCACTGGTAACCACGGACACCTCTCCTGTGACCGTGGTTACCAGGGACACGCATATATGACAGTCGGTGGTAACCAGGGACACGCATCTCTGACAGTCAGTGGTAACCAGGGAAACCCACCTGCGACCATGGTAACCAAGGACAGCCCTCCTGTGACAGTCAGTGGTAACCAGGGACACACCTCCTGTGCCAGTGGTAACCAAGGACACCCCTCCTGTCACAATGGTACCCAGGGACAGCCCTCCTGTGACAGTCGGTGGTAACCAGGGAAACCCACCTGTGACCATGGTAACCAAGGACACCCCTCCTGTGACAATGGTACCCAGGGACAGCCCTCCTGTGACAGTCGGTGGTAACCAGGGAAACCCACCTGTGACCATGGTAACCAAGGACACCCCTACCCACAGTCACTGGTAACCAAGGACACCTCTCCTGTGACCGTGGTTACCAGGACACGCACATATGACAGTCGGTGGTAACCAGGGACACGCATTTCTGACAGTCAGTGGTAACCAGGGAAACCCACCTGCGACCATGGTAACCAAGGACACCCCTCCTGTGACAGTCAGTGGTAACCAGGGACACACCTCCTGTGCCAGTGGTAACCAAGGACACCCCTCCTGTGACAATGGTACCCAGGGACAGCCCTCCTGTGACAGTCGGTGGTAATCAGGGAAACTCACCTGTGACATTCACAGTGCCCAGGGACACCGGCCTGTGACAGTCGGTGGTAACCAGGGACACGCATCTCTGACAGTCGGTGGTAACCAGGGAAACACACCTGTGACCATGGTAACCAAGGACACACCTACTGTGCCAGTCACTGGTAACCATGGACACCTCTCCTGTGACCGTGGTTACCAGGGACACGCACATATGACAGTCAGTGTTAACCAGGGACACGCATCTCTGACAGTCAGTGGTAACCAGGGAAACCCACCTGTGAACAAGTTAACCAAGGACACCCCTACCCACAGTCACTGGTAACCAAGGACACCTCTCCTGTGACCGTGGTTACCAGGACACGCACATATGACAGTCGGTGGTAACCAGGGACACGCATCTCTGACAGTCAGTGGTAACCAGGGAAACCCACCTGCGACCATGGTAACCAAGGACACCCCTCCTGTGACAGTCAGTGGTAACCAGGGACACACCTCCTGTGCCAGTGGTAACCAAGGACACCCCTACCCACATTCACTGGTAACCAAGGACACCTCTCCTGTGACCGTGGTTATCAGGGAGACGCATCTCTGACAGTCGGTGGTAACCAGGGAAACCCACCTGTGAGATTCACAGTGCCCAGGGACACCGGCCTGTGACAGTCGGTGGTAACCAGGGAGACGCATCTCTGACAGTCGGTGGTAACCAGGGAAACCCACCTGTGACCATGGTAACCAAGGACACCCCTCTGTGACAATGGTACCCAGGGACAGCCCTCCTGTGACAGTCGGTGGTAACCAGGGAAACACACCTGTGACCATGGTAACCAAGGACACCCCTACCCACTGTCACTGGTAACCAAGGACACCTCTCCTGTGACCGTGGTTATCAGGGAGACGCATCTCTGACAGTCGGTGGTAACCAGGGAAACCCACCTGTGACCATGGTAACCAAGGACACCCCTCCTGTGACAATGGTACCCAGGGACAGCCCTGCTGTGACAGTCGGTGGTAACCAGGGAAACCCACCTGTGACCATGGTAACCAAGGACACCCCTCCTGTGACAATGGTACCCCGGGACAGCCCTCCTGTGACAGTCGGTGGTAACCAGGGAAACCCACCTGTGACCATGGTAACCAAGGACACCCCTCCTGTGACAATGGTACCCAGGGACAGCCATCCTGTGACAGTCGGTGGTAACCAGGGAAACCCACCTGTGACATTCACAGTGCCCAGGGACACCGGCCTGTGACAGTCGGTGGTAACCAGGGACACGCATCTCTGACAGTCGGTGGTAACCAGGGAAACCCACCTGTGACCATGGTAACCAAGGACACACCTACTGTGACAGTCACTGGTAACCACGGACACCTCTCCTGTGACCGTGGCTACCACGGACACGCACATATGACAGTCGGTGGTAACCAGGGACACGCATCTCTGACAGTCGGTGGTAACAAGGGAAAACCACCTGTCGCCATGGTAACCAAGGACCCACCTACTGTGACAGTCACTGGTAACCACAGACACCTCTCCTGTGACCGTGGTTACCAGGGACACGCATAGATGACAGTCGGTGGTAAACAGGGACACGCATCTATGACAGTCAGTGGTAACTAGGGAAACCCACCTGCGACCATGGTAACCAAGGACACCCTTCCTGTGACAGTCAGTGGTAACCAGGGACACACCTCCTGTGCCAGTGGTAACCAAGGACACCCCTCCTGTCACAATGGTACCAGGGACAGCCCTCCTGTGACAGTCGGTGGTAACCAGGGAAACCCACCTGTGACCATGGTAACCAAGGACACCCCTCCTGTGACAATGGTACCCAGGGACAGCCCTCCTGTGACAGTCGGTGGTAACCAGGGAAACACACCTGTGACCATGGTAACCAAGGACACCCCTACCCACAGTCACTGGTAACCAAGGACACCTCTCCTGTGACCGTGGTTATCAGGGAGACGCATCTCTGACAGTCGGTGGTAACCAGGGAAACCCACCTGTGACATTCACAGTGCCCAGGGACACCGGCCTGTGACAGTCGGTGGTAACCAGGGAGACGCATCTCTGACAGTCGGTGGTAACCAGGGAAACCCACCTGTGACCATGGTAACCAAGGACACCCCTCTGTGACAACGGTACCCAGGGACAGCCCTCCTGTGACAGTCGGTGGTAACCAGGGAAACACACCTGTGACCATGGTAACCAAGGACACCCCTACCCACTGTCACTGGTAACCAAGGATACCTCTCCTGTGACCATGGTTATCAGGGAGACGCATCTCTGACATTCGGTGGTAACCAGGGAAACCCACCTGTGACCATGGTAACCAAGGACACCCGTCCTGTGACAATGGTACCAAGGGACAGCCCTCCTGTGACAGTCGGTGGTAACCAGGGAAACCCACCTGTGACCATGGTAACCAAGGACACCCCTCCTGTGACAATGGAACCCAGGGACAGCCGTCCTGTGACAGTCGGTGGTAACCAGGGAGACGCATCTCTGACAGTCGGTGGTAACCAGGGAAACCCACCTGTGACCATGGTAACCAAGGACACCCCTCTGTGACAATGGTACCCAGGGACAGCCCTCCTGTGACAGTCGGTGGTAACCAGGGAAACACACCTGTGACATTCACAGTGCCCAGGGACACCGGCCTGTGACAGTCGGTGGTAACGAGGGACACGCATCTCTGACAGTCAGTGGTAACCAGGGAAACCCACCTGCGACCATGTTAAACAAGGACACCCCTCCTGTGACAGTCAGTGGTAACCAGGGACACACCTCCTGTGCCAGTGGTAACCAAGGACACCCCTCCTGTGACAACGGTACCCAGGGACAGCCCTCCTGTGACAGTCGGTGGTAACCAGGGAAAACCACCTGTGAACATGGTAACCAAGGACACCCCTACCCACAGTCACTGGTAACCAAGGACACCTCTCCTGTGACCGTGGTTACCAGGACACGCACATATGACAGTCGGTGGTAACCAGGGACACGCATTTCTGACAGTCAGTGGTAACCAGGGAAACCCACCTGCGACCATGGTAACCAAGGACACCCCTCCTGTGACAGTCAGTGGTAACCAGGGACACACCTCCTGTGCTAGTGGTAACCAAGCACACCCCTCCTGTCACAATGGTACCCAGGGACAGCCCTCCTGTGACAGTCAGTGGTAACCATGTACACTCACCTGTGACAGTTGGTGGTAACCAGGGAAACCCACCTGTGACATTCACAGTGCCCAGGGACACCGGCCTGTGACAGTCGGTGGTAACCAGGAAGACGCATCTCTGACAGTCGGTGGTAACCAGGGAAACCCACCTGTGACCATGGTAACCAAGGACACCCCTCTGTGACAATGGTACCCAGGGACAGCCCTCCTGTGACAGTCAGTGGTAACCAGGGAAACACACCTGTGACCATGGTAACCAAGGACACCCCTCCTGTGACAATGGTACCCAGGGACAGCCCTCCTGTGACAGTCGGTGGTAATCAGGGAAACTCACCTGTGACATTCAAAGTGCCCAGGGACACCGGCCTGTGACAGTCGGTGGTAACCAGGGACACGCATCTCTGACAGTCGGTGGTAACCAGGGAAACCCACCTGTGACCATGGTAACCAAGGACACACCTACTGTGCCAGTCACTGGTAACCACGGACACCTCTCCTGTGACTGTGGTTACCAGGGACACGCACATATGACAGTCGGTGGTAACCAGGGACACGCATCTCTGACAGTCAGTGGTAACCAGGGAAACCCACCTGTGAACAAGTTAACCAAGGACACCCCTACCCACAGTCACTGGTAACCAAGGACACCTCTCCTGTGACCGTGGTTACCACGACACGCACATATGACAGTCGGTGGTAACCAGGGACACGCATCTCTGACAGTCAGTGGTAACCAGGGAAACCCACCTGCGACCATGGTAACCAAGGACACCCCTCCTGTGACAGTCAGTGGTAACCAGGGACACACCTCCTGTGCCAGTGGTAACCAAGGACACCCCTACCCACAGTCACTGGTAACCAAGGACACCTCTCCTGTGACCGTGGTTATCAGGGAGACGCATCTCTGACAGTCGATGGTAACCAGGGAAACCCACCTGTGGCATTCACAGTGCCCAGGGACACCGGCCTGTGACAGTCGGTGGTAACCAGGGAGACGCATCTCTGACAGTCGGTGGAAACCAGGGAAACCAACCTGTGACCATGGTAACCAAGGACACCCCTCTGTGACAATGGTACCCACGGACAGCCCTCCTGTGACAGTCGGTGGTAACCAGATAAAACCCACCTGTGAGCATGGTAACCAAGGACACCCCTCTGTGACAATGGTACCCAGGGACAGCCCTCCTGTGACAGTCGGTGGTAACCAGGGAAACACACCTGTGACCATGGTAACCAAGGACACACCTACTGTGCCAGTCACTGGTAACCACGGACACCTCTCCTGTGACCGTGTTTACCAGGGACACGCACATATGACAGTCGGTGGTAACCAGGGACACGCATCTCTGACAGTCAGTGGTAACCAGGGAAAACCGCCTGTGACCAAGTTAACCAAGGAAACCCCTACCCACAGTCACTGGTAACCAAGGACACCTCTCCTGTGACCGTGGTTATCAGGACACGCACATATGACAGTCGGTGGTAACCAGGGACACGCATCTCTGACAGTCAGTGGTAACCAGGGAAACCCACCTGCGACCATGGTAACCAAGGACACCCCTCCTGTGACAGTCAGTGGTAACCAGGGACACACCTCCTGTGCCAGTGGTAACCAAGGACACCCCTACCCACAGTCACTGTTAACCAAGGACACCTCTCCTGTGACCGTGGTTATCAGGGAGACGCATCTCTTACAGTCGGTGGTAACCAGGGAAACCCACCTGTGACATTCACAGTGCCCAGGGACACCGGCCTGTGACAGTCGGTGGTAACCAGGGAGACGCATCTCTGACAGTCGGTGGTAACCAGGGAAACCCACCTGTGACCATGGTAACCAAGGACACCCCTCTGTGACAATGGTACCCAGGGACAGCCCTCCTGTGGCAGTCGGTGGTAACCAGGGAAACACACCTGTGACCATGGTAACCAAGGACACCCCTACCCACTGTCACTGGTAACCAAGGACACCTCTCCTGTGACCGTGGTTATCAGGGAGACGCATCTCTGACAGTCGGTGGTAACCAGGGAAACCCACCTGTGACCATGGTAACCAAGGACACCCCTCTGTGACAATGGTACCCAGGGACAGCCCTCCTGTGGCAGTCGGTGGTAACCAGGGAAACACACCTGTGACCATGGTAACCAAGGACACCCCTACCCACTGTCACTGGTAACCAAGGACACCTCTCCTGTGACCGTGGTTATCAGGGAGACGCATCTCTGACAGTCGGTGGTAACCAGGGAAACCCACCTGTGACCATGGTAACCAAGGACACCCCTCCTGTGACAATGGTACCCAGGGACAGCCCTCCTGTGACAGTCGGTGGTAACCAGGGAAACCCACCTGTGACCATGGTAACCAAGGACACCCCTACCCACAGTCACTGGTAACCAAGGACACCTCTCCTGTGACCGTGGTTATCAGGGAGACGCATCTCTGACAGTCGGTGGTAACCAGGGAAAACCACCTGTGACATTCACAGTGCCCAGGGACACCGGCCTGTGACAGTCGGTGGTAACCAGGGAGACGCATCTCTGACAGTCGGTGGTAACCAGGGAAACCAACCTGTGACCATGGTAACCAAGGACACCCCTCTGGAACAATGGTACCCACGGACAGCCCTCCTGTAACAGTCGGTGGTAACCAGGGAAACACACCTGTGACCATGGTAACCAAGGACACCCCTACCCACTGTCACTGGTAACCAAGGACACCTCTCCTGTGACCGTGGTTATCAGGGAGACGCATCTCTGACAGTCGGTGGTAACCAGGGAAACCCACCTGTGACCATGGTAACCAAGGACACCCCTCCTGTGACAATGGTACCCAGGGACAGCCCTCCTGTGACAGTCGGTGGTAACCAGGGAAACCCACCTGTGACCATGGTAACCAAGGACACCCCTCCTGTGACAATGGTACCCCGGGACAGCCCTCCTGTGACAGTCGGTGGTAACCAGGGAAACCCACCTGTGACCATGGTAACCAAGGACACCCCTCCTGTGACAATGGTACCCAGGGACAGCCATTCTGTGACAGTCGGTGGTAACCAGGGAAACCCACCTGTGACATTCACAGTGCCCAGGGACACCGGCCTGGGACAGTCGGTGGTAACCAGGGACACGCATCTCTGACAGTCGGTGGTAACCAGGGAAACCCACCTGTGACCATGGTAACCAAGGACACCCCTCTGTGACAATGGTACCCAGGGTCAGCCCTCCTGTGACAGTCGGTGGTAACCAGGAAACACACCTGTGACCGTGGTAACCAAGGACACCCCTACCCACTGTCACTGGTAACCAAGGACACCTCTCCTGTGACCGTGGTTATCAGGGAGACGCATCTCTGACAGTCGGTGGTAACCAGGGCAACCCACCTGTGACATTCACAGTGCCCAGGGACACCGGCCTGTGACAGTCGGTGGTAACCAGGGAGACACATCTCTGACAGTCGGTGGTAACCAGGGAAACCCACCTGTGACCATGGTAACCAAGGACACCCCTCTGTGACAATGGTACCCAGGGACAGCCCTCCTGTGACAGTCGGTGGTAACCAGGGAAACACACCTGTGACCATGGTAACCAAGGACACCTCTACCCACTGTCACTGGTAACCAAGGACACCTCTCCTGTGACCGTGGTTATCAGGGAGACGCATCTCTGACAGTCGGTGATAACCAGGGAATCCCACCTGTGACCATGGTAACCAAGGACACCCCTCCTGTGACAATGGTACCCAGGGAGAGCCCTCTTGTGACAGTCGGTGGTAACCAGGGAAACCCACCTGTGACCATGGTAACCAAGGACACCCCTCCTGTGACAATGGTACCCAGGGACAGCCGTCCTGTGACAGTCGGTGGTAACCAGGGAAACCCACCTGTGACATTCACAGTGCCCAGGGACACCGGCCTGTGACAGTCGGTGGTAATCAGGGACACGCATCTCTGACAGTCGGTGGTAACCAGGGAAACCCACCTGTGACCATGGTAACCAAGGACACACCTACTGTGACAGTCACTGGTAACCACGGACACCTCTCCTGTGACCGTGGCTACCAGGACACGCACATATGACAGTCGGTGGTAACCAGGGACACGCATCTCTGACAGTCAGTGGTAACCAGGGAAACCCACCTGTCGCCATGGTAACCAAGGACCCACCTACTGTGACAGTCACTGGTAACCACGGACACCTCTCCTGTGACCGTGGTTACCAGGGACACGCATATATGACAGTCGGTGGTAACCAGGGACACGCATCTCTGACAGTCAGTGGTAACCAGGGAAACCCACCTGCGACCATGGTAACCAAGGACACCCTTCCTGTGACACTCAGTGGTAACCAGGGACACACCTCCTGTGCCAGTGGTAACCAAGGACACCCCTCCTGTCACAATGGTACCAGGGACAGCCCTCCTGTGACAGTCGGTGGTAACCAGGGAAACCCACCTGTGACCATGGTAACCAAGGACACCCCTCCTGTGACAATGGTACCCCGGGACAGCCCTCCTGTGACAGTCGGTGGTAACCAGGGAAACCCACCTGTGACCATGGTAACCAATGACACCCCTCCTGTGACAATGGTACCCAGGGACAGCCATCCTGTGACAGTCGGTGGTAACCAGGGAAACCCACCTGTGACATTCACAGTGCCCAGGGACACCGGCCTGTGACAGTCGGTGGTAACCAGGGAGACGCATCTCTGACAGTCGTTGGTAACCAGGGAAACCAACCTGTGACCATGGTAACCAAGGACACCCCTCAGTGACAATGGTACCCAGGGACAGCCCTCCTGTGACAGTCGGTGGTAACCAGGGAAACACACCTGTGACCATGGTAACCAAGGACACCCCTACCCACTGTCACTGGTAACCAAGGACACCTCTCCTGTGACCGTGGTTACCAGGGACACGCATATATGACAGTCGGTGGTAACCAGGGACAGGCATTTCTGACAGTCAGTGGTAACCAGGGAAACCCACCTGCAATCATGGTAACCAAGGACACCCCTCCTGTGACAGTCAGTGGTAACCAGGCAAACACCTCCTGTGCCAGTGGCAACCAAGGACACCCCTCCTGTGACAATGGTACCCAGGGACAGCCGTCCTGTGACAGTCGGTGGTAACCAGGGAAACCCACCTGTGACATTCACAGTGCCCAGGGACACCGGCCTGTGACAGTCGGTGGTAATCAGGGACACGCATCTCTGACAGTCGGTGGTAACCAGGGAAACCCACCTGTGACCATGGTAACCAAGGACACACCTACTGTGACAGTCACTGGTAACCACGGACACCTCTCCTGTGACCGTGGCTACCAGGGACACGCACATATGACAGTCGGTGGTAACCAGGGACACGCATCTCTGACAGTCAGTGGTAACCAGGGAAACCCACCTGCGACCATGTTAACCAAGGACACCCCTCCGGTGACAGTCAGTGGTAACCAGGGACACACCTCCTGTGCCAGTGGTAACCAAGGACACCCCTCCTGTGACAATGGTACCCAGGGACAGCCCTCCTGTGACAGTCGGTGGTAACCAGGGAAACCCACCTGTGACCATGGTAACCAAGGACACCCCTACCCACAGTCACTGGTAACCAAGGACACTTCTCCTGTGACCGTGGTTACCAGGACACGCACATATGACAGTCGGTGGTAACCAGGGACACGCATCTCTGACAGTCATTGGTAAACAGGGAAACCCACCTGCGACCATGGTAACCAAGGACACCCCTCCTGTGACAGTCAGTGGTAACCAGGGACACACCTCCTGTGCCAGTGGTAACCAGGGACACCCCTCCTGTGACAATGGTACCCAGGGACAGCCCTCCTGTGACAGTCGGTGGTAACCAGGGAAAACCACCTGTGACCATGGTAACCAAGGACACCCCTACCCACAGTCACTGGTAAGCAAGGACACCTCTCCTGTGACCGTGGTTATCAGGGAGACGCATCTCTGACAGTCGGTGGTAACCAGGGAAACCCACCTGTGACCATGGTAACCAAGGACACCCCTCCTGTGACAATGGTACCCAGGGACAGCCCTCCTGTGACAGTCGGTGGTAACCAGGGAAACCCACCTGTGACCATGGTAACCAAGGACACCCCTCCTGTGACAATGGTACCCAGGGACAGCCATCCTGTGACAGTCGGTGGTAACCAGGGAAACCCACCTGTGACATTCACAGTGCCCAGGGACACCTGCCTGTGACAGTCGGTGGTAACCAGGGACACATATTTCTGACAGTCGGTGGTAAGCAGGGAAACCCACCTGTGACCATGGTAACCAAGGCACCCCTCCTGTGACAATGGTATCCATGGACAGCCCTCCTGTGACAGTCGGTGGTAACAAGGGAAACCCACCTGTGACCATGGTAACCAAGGACACCCCTACCCACAGTCACTGGTAACCAAGGACACCTCTCCTGTGACCATGGTTACCAGGGACACGCATCTCTGACAGTCGGTGGTAACCAGGGAAACCCACCTGTGACCACGGTAACCAAGGACACCCCTCCTGTGACAATAGTACCCACGGACAGCCCTCCTGTGACAGTCGGTGGTCACCAGGGAAACCCACCTGTGACCATGGTAACCAAGGACACCCCAACCCACAGTCACTGGTAACCAAGGACACCTCTCCTGTGACTGTGGTTACCAGGACACGCACATATGACAGTCGGTGGTAACCAGGGACAGGCATTTCTGACAGTCAGTGGTAACCAGGGAAACCCACCTGCAATCATGGTAACCAAGGACACCCCTCCTGTGACAGTCAGTGGTAACCAGGCAAACACCTCCTGTGCCAGTGGCAACCAAGGACACCCCTCCTGTGACAATGGTACCCAGGGACAGCCCTCCTGTGACAGTCAGTGGTAACCATGTACACTCACCTGTGACAGTCGGTGGTAACCAGGGAAACCCACCTGTGACATTCACAGTGCCCAGGGACACCGGCCTGTGACAGTCGGTGGTAACCAGGGAGACGCATCTCTGACAGTCGGTGGTAACCAGGGAAACCCACCTGTGACCATGGTAACCAAGGACACACCTACTGTGACAGTCACTGGTAACCACGGACACCTCTCCTGTGACAATAGTACCCACGGACAGCCCTCCTGTGACAGTCGGAGGTAACCAGGGAAACCCACCTGTGACCATGGTAACCAAGGACACCCCTACCCACAGTCACTGGTAACCAAGGACACCTCTCCTGTGACCGTGGTTACCACGACACGCACATATGACAGTCGGTGGTAACCAGGGACACGCATCTCTGACAGTCAGTGGTAACCAGGGAAACCCACCTGCGACCATGGTAACCAAGGACACCCCTCCTGTGACAGTCAGTGGTAACCAGGGACACACCTCCTGTGCCAGTGGTAACCAAGGACACCCCTACCCACAGTCACTGGTAACCAAGGACACCTCTCCTGTGACCGTGGTTATCAGGGAGACGCATCTCTGACAGTCGGTGGTAACCAGGGAAACCCACCTGTGACATTCACAGTGCCCAGGGACACCGGCCTGTGACAGTCGGTGGTAACCAGGGAGACGCATCTCTGACAGTCGGTGGTAACCAGGGAAACCCACCTGTGACCATGGTAACCAAGGACACCCCTCTGTGACAACGGTACCCAGGGACAGCCCTCCTGTGACAGTCGGTGGTAACCAGGGAAACACACCTGTGACCATGGTAACCAAGGACACCCCTACCCACTGTCACTGGTAACCAAGGATACCTCTCCTGTGACCATGGTTATCAGGGAGACGCATCTCTGACATTCGGTGGTAACCAGGGAAACCCACCTGTGACCATGGTAACCAAGGACACCCGTCCTGTGACAATGGTACCAAGGGACAGCCCTCCTGTGACAGTCGGTGGTAACCAGGGAAACCCACCTGTGACCATGGTAACCAAGGACACCCCTCCTGTGACAATGGAACCCAGGGACAGCCGTCCTGTGACAGTCGGTGGTAACCAGGGAGACGCATCTCTGACAGTCGGTGGTAACCAGGGAAACCCACCTGTGACCATGGTAACCAAGGACACCCCTCTGTGACAATGGTACCCAGGGACAGCCCTCCTGTGACAGTCGGTGGTAACCAGGGAAACACACCTGTGACATTCACAGTGCCCAGGGACACCGGCCTGTGACAGTCGGTGGTAACGAGGGACACGCATCTCTGACAGTCAGTGGTAACCAGGGAAACCCACCTGCGACCATGTTAAACAAGGACACCCCTCCTGTGACAGTCAGTGGTAACCAGGGACACACCTCCTGTGCCAGTGGTAACCAAGGACACCCCTCCTGTGACAACGGTACCCAGGGACAGCCCTCCTGTGACAGTCGGTGGTAACCAGGGAAAACCACCTGTGAACATGGTAACCAAGGACACCCCTACCCACAGTCACTGGTAACCAAGGACACCTCTCCTGTGACCGTGGTTACCAGGACACGCACATATGACAGTCGGTGGTAACCAGGGACACGCATTTCTGACAGTCAGTGGTAACCAGGGAAACCCACCTGCGACCATGGTAACCAAGGACACCCCTCCTGTGACAGTCAGTGGTAACCAGGGACACACCTCCTGTGCTAGTGGTAACCAAGCACACCCCTCCTGTCACAATGGTACCCAGGGACAGCCCTCCTGTGACAGTCAGTGGTAACCATGTACACTCACCTGTGACAGTTGGTGGTAACCAGGGAAACCCACCTGTGACATTCACAGTGCCCAGGGACACCGGCCTGTGACAGTCGGTGGTAACCAGGAAGACGCATCTCTGACAGTCGGTGGTAACCAGGGAAACCCACCTGTGACCATGGTAACCAAGGACACCCCTCTGTGACAATGGTACCCAGGGACAGCCCTCCTGTGACAGTCAGTGGTAACCAGGGAAACACACCTGTGACCATGGTAACCAAGGACACCCCTCCTGTGACAATGGTACCCAGGGACAGCCCTCCTGTGACAGTCGGTGGTAATCAGGGAAACTCACCTGTGACATTCAAAGTGCCCAGGGACACCGGCCTGTGACAGTCGGTGGTAACCAGGGACACGCATCTCTGACAGTCGGTGGTAACCAGGGAAACCCACCTGTGACCATGGTAACCAAGGACACACCTACTGTGCCAGTCACTGGTAACCACGGACACCTCTCCTGTGACTGTGGTTACCAGGGACACGCACATATGACAGTCGGTGGTAACCAGGGACACGCATCTCTGACAGTCAGTGGTAACCAGGGAAACCCACCTGTGAACAAGTTAACCAAGGACACCCCTACCCACAGTCACTGGTAACCAAGGACACCTCTCCTGTGACCGTGGTTACCACGACACGCACATATGACAGTCGGTGGTAACCAGGGACACGCATCTCTGACAGTCAGTGGTAACCAGGGAAACCCACCTGCGACCATGGTAACCAAGGACACCCCTCCTGTGACAGTCAGTGGTAACCAGGGACACACCTCCTGTGCCAGTGGTAACCAAGGACACCCCTACCCACAGTCACTGGTAACCAAGGACACCTCTCCTGTGACCGTGGTTATCAGGGAGACGCATCTCTGACAGTCGATGGTAACCAGGGAAACCCACCTGTGGCATTCACAGTGCCCAGGGACACCGGCCTGTGACAGTCGGTGGTAACCAGGGAGACGCATCTCTGACAGTCGGTGGAAACCAGGGAAACCAACCTGTGACCATGGTAACCAAGGACACCCCTCTGTGACAATGGTACCCACGGACAGCCCTCCTGTGACAGTCGGTGGTAACCAGATAAAACCCACCTGTGAGCATGGTAACCAAGGACACCCCTCTGTGACAATGGTACCCAGGGACAGCCCTCCTGTGACAGTCGGTGGTAACCAGGGAAACACACCTGTGACCATGGTAACCAAGGACACACCTACTGTGCCAGTCACTGGTAACCACGGACACCTCTCCTGTGACCGTGTTTACCAGGGACACGCACATATGACAGTCGGTGGTAACCAGGGACACGCATCTCTGACAGTCAGTGGTAACCAGGGAAAACCGCCTGTGACCAAGTTAACCAAGGAAACCCCTACCCACAGTCACTGGTAACCAAGGACACCTCTCCTGTGACCGTGGTTATCAGGACACGCACATATGACAGTCGGTGGTAACCAGGGACACGCATCTCTGACAGTCAGTGGTAACCAGGGAAACCCACCTGCGACCATGGTAACCAAGGACACCCCTCCTGTGACAGTCAGTGGTAACCAGGGACACACCTCCTGTGCCAGTGGTAACCAAGGACACCCCTACCCACAGTCACTGTTAACCAAGGACACCTCTCCTGTGACCGTGGTTATCAGGGAGACGCATCTCTTACAGTCGGTGGTAACCAGGGAAACCCACCTGTGACATTCACAGTGCCCAGGGACACCGGCCTGTGACAGTCGGTGGTAACCAGGGAGACGCATCTCTGACAGTCGGTGGTAACCAGGGAAACCCACCTGTGACCATGGTAACCAAGGACACCCCTCTGTGACAATGGTACCCAGGGACAGCCCTCCTGTGGCAGTCGGTGGTAACCAGGGAAACACACCTGTGACCATGGTAACCAAGGACACCCCTACCCACTGTCACTGGTAACCAAGGACACCTCTCCTGTGACCGTGGTTATCAGGGAGACGCATCTCTGACAGTCGGTGGTAACCAGGGAAACCCACCTGTGACCATGGTAACCAAGGACACCCCTCTGTGACAATGGTACCCAGGGACAGCCCTCCTGTGGCAGTCGGTGGTAACCAGGGAAACACACCTGTGACCATGGTAACCAAGGACACCCCTACCCACTGTCACTGGTAACCAAGGACACCTCTCCTGTGACCGTGGTTATCAGGGAGACGCATCTCTGACAGTCGGTGGTAACCAGGGAAACCCACCTGTGACCATGGTAACCAAGGACACCCCTCCTGTGACAATGGTACCCAGGGACAGCCCTCCTGTGACAGTCGGTGGTAACCAGGGAAACCCACCTGTGACCATGGTAACCAAGGACACCCCTACCCACAGTCACTGGTAACCAAGGACACCTCTCCTGTGACCGTGGTTATCAGGGAGACGCATCTCTGACAGTCGGTGGTAACCAGGGAAAACCACCTGTGACATTCACAGTGCCCAGGGACACCGGCCTGTGACAGTCGGTGGTAACCAGGGAGACGCATCTCTGACAGTCGGTGGTAACCAGGGAAACCAACCTGTGACCATGGTAACCAAGGACACCCCTCTGGAACAATGGTACCCACGGACAGCCCTCCTGTAACAGTCGGTGGTAACCAGGGAAACACACCTGTGACCATGGTAACCAAGGACACCCCTACCCACTGTCACTGGTAACCAAGGACACCTCTCCTGTGACCGTGGTTATCAGGGAGACGCATCTCTGACAGTCGGTGGTAACCAGGGAAACCCACCTGTGACCATGGTAACCAAGGACACCCCTCCTGTGACAATGGTACCCAGGGACAGCCCTCCTGTGACAGTCGGTGGTAACCAGGGAAACCCACCTGTGACCATGGTAACCAAGGACACCCCTCCTGTGACGATGGTACCCCGGGACAGCCCTCCTGTGACAGTCGGTGGTAACCAGGGAAACCCACCTGTGACCATGGTAACCAAGGACACCCCTCCTGTGACAATGGTACCCAGGGACAGCCATTCTGTGACAGTCGGTGGTAACCAG
Source organism: Rangifer tarandus platyrhynchus (assembly GCA_949782905.1). NCBI lineage: Eukaryota > Metazoa > Chordata > Mammalia > Artiodactyla > Cervidae > Rangifer > Rangifer tarandus. Next base: position 46,262,762 of record OX460344.1, read on the forward strand.
GGAAACCCACCTGTGACATTCACAGTGCCCAGGGACACCGGCCTGGGACAGTCGGTGGTAACCAGGGACACGCATCTCTGACAGTCGGTGGTAACCAGGGAAACCCACCTGTGACCATGGTAACCAAGGACACCCCTCTGTGACAATGGTACCCAGGGTCAGCCCTCCTGTGACAGTCGGTGGTAACCAGGAAACACACCTGTGACCGTGGTAACCAAGGACACCCCTACCCACTGTCACTGGTAACCAAGGACACCTCTCCTGTGACCGTGGTTATCAGGGAGACGCATCTCTGACAGTCGGTGGTAACCAGGGCAACCCACCTGTGACATTCACAGTGCCCAGGGACACCGGCCTGTGACAGTCGGTGGTAACCAGGGAGACACATCTCTGACAGTCGGTGGTAACCAGGGAAACCCACCTGTGACCATGGTAACCAAGGACACCCCTCTGTGACAATGGTACCCAGGGACAGCCCTCCTGTGACAGTCGGTGGTAACCAGGGAAACACACCTGTGACCATGGTAACCAAGGACACCTCTACCCACTGTCACTGGTAACCAAGGACACCTCTCCTGTGACCGTGGTTATCAGGGAGACGCATCTCTGACAGTCGGTGATAACCAGGGAATCCCACCTGTGACCATGGTAACCAAGGACACCCCTCCTGTGACAATGGTACCCAGGGAGAGCCCTCTTGTGACAGTCGGTGGTAACCAGGGAAACCCACCTGTGACCATGGTAACCAAGGACACCCCTCCTGTGACAATGGTACCCAGGGACAGCCGTCCTGTGACAGTCGGTGGTAACCAGGGAAACCCACCTGTGACATTCACAGTGCCCAGGGACACCGGCCTGTGACAGTCGGTGGTAATCAGGGACACGCATCTCTGACAGTCGGTGGTAACCAGGGAAACCCACCTGTGACCATGGTAACCAAGGACACACCTACTGTGACAGTCACTGGTAACCACGGACACCTCTCCTGTGACCGTGGCTACCAGGACACGCACATATGACAGTCGGTGGTAACCAGGGACACGCATCTCTGACAGTCAGTGGTAACCAGGGAAACCCACCTGTCGCCATGGTAACCAAGGACCCACCTACTGTGACAGTCACTGGTAACCACGGACACCTCTCCTGTGACCGTGGTTACCAGGGACACGCATATATGACAGTCGGTGGTAACCAGGGACACGCATCTCTGACAGTCAGTGGTAACCAGGGAAACCCACCTGCGACCATGGTAACCAAGGACACCCTTCCTGTGACACTCAGTGGTAACCAGGGACACACCTCCTGTGCCAGTGGTAACCAAGGACACCCCTCCTGTCACAATGGTACCAGGGACAGCCCTCCTGTGACAGTCGGTGGTAACCAGGGAAACCCACCTGTGACCATGGTAACCAAGGACACCCCTCCTGTGACAATGGTACCCCGGGACAGCCCTCCTGTGACAGTCGGTGGTAACCAGGGAAACCCACCTGTGACCATGGTAACCAATGACACCCCTCCTGTGACAATGGTACCCAGGGACAGCCATCCTGTGACAGTCGGTGGTAACCAGGGAAACCCACCTGTGACATTCACAGTGCCCAGGGACACCGGCCTGTGACAGTCGGTGGTAACCAGGGAGACGCATCTCTGACAGTCGTTGGTAACCAGGGAAACCAACCTGTGACCATGGTAACCAAGGACACCCCTCAGTGACAATGGTACCCAGGGACAGCCCTCCTGTGACAGTCGGTGGTAACCAGGGAAACACACCTGTGACCATGGTAACCAAGGACACCCCTACCCACTGTCACTGGTAACCAAGGACACCTCTCCTGTGACCGTGGTTACCAGGGACACGCATATATGACAGTCGGTGGTAACCAGGGACAGGCATTTCTGACAGTCAGTGGTAACCAGGGAAACCCACCTGCAATCATGGTAACCAAGGACACCCCTCCTGTGACAGTCAGTGGTAACCAGGCAAACACCTCCTGTGCCAGTGGCAACCAAGGACACCCCTCCTGTGACAATGGTACCCAGGGACAGCCGTCCTGTGACAGTCGGTGGTAACCAGGGAAACCCACCTGTGACATTCACAGTGCCCAGGGACACCGGCCTGTGACAGTCGGTGGTAATCAGGGACACGCATCTCTGACAGTCGGTGGTAACCAGGGAAACCCACCTGTGACCATGGTAACCAAGGACACACCTACTGTGACAGTCACTGGTAACCACGGACACCTCTCCTGTGACCGTGGCTACCAGGGACACGCACATATGACAGTCGGTGGTAACCAGGGACACGCATCTCTGACAGTCAGTGGTAACCAGGGAAACCCACCTGCGACCATGTTAACCAAGGACACCCCTCCGGTGACAGTCAGTGGTAACCAGGGACACACCTCCTGTGCCAGTGGTAACCAAGGACACCCCTCCTGTGACAATGGTACCCAGGGACAGCCCTCCTGTGACAGTCGGTGGTAACCAGGGAAACCCACCTGTGACCATGGTAACCAAGGACACCCCTACCCACAGTCACTGGTAACCAAGGACACTTCTCCTGTGACCGTGGTTACCAGGACACGCACATATGACAGTCGGTGGTAACCAGGGACACGCATCTCTGACAGTCATTGGTAAACAGGGAAACCCACCTGCGACCATGGTAACCAAGGACACCCCTCCTGTGACAGTCAGTGGTAACCAGGGACACACCTCCTGTGCCAGTGGTAACCAGGGACACCCCTCCTGTGACAATGGTACCCAGGGACAGCCCTCCTGTGACAGTCGGTGGTAACCAGGGAAAACCACCTGTGACCATGGTAACCAAGGACACCCCTACCCACAGTCACTGGTAAGCAAGGACACCTCTCCTGTGACCGTGGTTATCAGGGAGACGCATCTCTGACAGTCGGTGGTAACCAGGGAAACCCACCTGTGACCATGGTAACCAAGGACACCCCTCCTGTGACAATGGTACCCAGGGACAGCCCTCCTGTGACAGTCGGTGGTAACCAGGGAAACCCACCTGTGACCATGGTAACCAAGGACACCCCTCCTGTGACAATGGTACCCAGGGACAGCCATCCTGTGACAGTCGGTGGTAACCAGGGAAACCCACCTGTGACATTCACAGTGCCCAGGGACACCTGCCTGTGACAGTCGGTGGTAACCAGGGACACATATTTCTGACAGTCGGTGGTAAGCAGGGAAACCCACCTGTGACCATGGTAACCAAGGCACCCCTCCTGTGACAATGGTATCCATGGACAGCCCTCCTGTGACAGTCGGTGGTAACAAGGGAAACCCACCTGTGACCATGGTAACCAAGGACACCCCTACCCACAGTCACTGGTAACCAAGGACACCTCTCCTGTGACCATGGTTACCAGGGACACGCATCTCTGACAGTCGGTGGTAACCAGGGAAACCCACCTGTGACCACGGTAACCAAGGACACCCCTCCTGTGACAATAGTACCCACGGACAGCCCTCCTGTGACAGTCGGTGGTCACCAGGGAAACCCACCTGTGACCATGGTAACCAAGGACACCCCAACCCACAGTCACTGGTAACCAAGGACACCTCTCCTGTGACTGTGGTTACCAGGACACGCACATATGACAGTCGGTGGTAACCAGGGACAGGCATTTCTGACAGTCAGTGGTAACCAGGGAAACCCACCTGCAATCATGGTAACCAAGGACACCCCTCCTGTGACAGTCAGTGGTAACCAGGCAAACACCTCCTGTGCCAGTGGCAACCAAGGACACCCCTCCTGTGACAATGGTACCCAGGGACAGCCCTCCTGTGACAGTCAGTGGTAACCATGTACACTCACCTGTGACAGTCGGTGGTAACCAGGGAAACCCACCTGTGACATTCACAGTGCCCAGGGACACCGGCCTGTGACAGTCGGTGGTAACCAGGGAGACGCATCTCTGACAGTCGGTGGTAACCAGGGAAACCCACCTGTGACCATGGTAACCAAGGACACACCTACTGTGACAGTCACTGGTAACCACGGACACCTCTCCTGTGACAATAGTACCCACGGACAGCCCTCCTGTGACAGTCGGAGGTAACCAGGGAAACCCACCTGTGACCATGGTAACCAAGGACACCCCTACCCACAGTCACTGGTAACCAAGGACACCTCTCCTGTGACCGTGGTTACCACGACACGCACATATGACAGTCGGTGGTAACCAGGGACACGCATCTCTGACAGTCAGTGGTAACCAGGGAAACCCACCTGCGACCATGGTAACCAAGGACACCCCTCCTGTGACAGTCAGTGGTAACCAGGGACACACCTCCTGTGCCAGTGGTAACCAAGGACACCCCTACCCACAGTCACTGGTAACCAAGGACACCTCTCCTGTGACCGTGGTTATCAGGGAGACGCATCTCTGACAGTCGGTGGTAACCAGGGAAACCCACCTGTGGCATTCACAGTGCCCAGGGACACCGGCCTGTGACAGTCGGTGGTAACCAGGGAGACGCATCTCTGACAGTCGGTGGAAACCAGGGAAACCAACCTGTGACCATGGTAACCAAGGACACCCCTCTGTGACAATGGTACCCACGGACAGCCCTCCTGTGACAGTCGGTGGTAACCAGATAAAACCCACCTGTGACCATGGTAACCAAGGACACCCCTCTGTGACAATGGTACCCAGGGACAGCCCTCCTGTGACAGTCGGTGGTAACCAGGGAAACACACCTGTGACCATGGTAACCAAGGACACACCTACTGTGCCAGTCACTGGTAACCACGGACACCTCTCCTGTGACCGTGTTTACCAGGGACACGCACATATGACAGTCGGTGGTAACCAGGGACACGCATCTCTGACAGTCAGTGGTAACCAGGGAAAACCACCTGTGACCAAGTTAACCAAGGAAACCCCTACCCACAGTCACTGGTAACCAAGGACACCTCTCCTGTGACCGTGGTTACCAGGACACGCACATATGACAGTCGGTGGTAACCAGGGACACGCATCTCTGACAGTCAGTGGTAACCAGGGAAACCCACCTGCGACCATGGTAACCAAGGACACCCCTCCTGTGACAGTCAGTGGTAACCAGGGACACACCTCCTGTGCCAGTGGTAACCAAGGACACCCCTACCCACAGTCACTGTTAACCAAGGACACCTCTCCTGTGACCGTGGTTATCAGGGAGACGCATCTCTTACAGTCGGTGGTAACCAGGGAAACCCACCTGTGACATTCACAGTGCCCAGGGACACCGGCCTGTGACAGTCGGTGGTAACCAGGGAGACGCATCTCTGACAGTCGGTGGTAACCAGGGAAACCCACCTGTGACCATGGTAACCAAGGACACCCCTCTGTGACAATGGTACCCAGGGACAGCCCTCCTGTGGCAGTCGGTGGTAACCAGGGAAACACACCTGTGACCATGGTAACCAAGGACACCCCTACCCACTGTCACTGGTAACCAAGGACACCTCTCCTGTGACCGTGGTTATCAGGGAGACGCATCTCTGACAGTCGGTGGTAACCAGGGAAACCCACCTGTGACCATGGTAACCAAGGACACCCCTCTGTGACAATGGTACCCAGGGACAGCCCTCCTGTGGCAGTCGGTGGTAACCAGGGAAACACACCTGTGACCATGGTAACCAAGGACACCCCTACCCACTGTCACTGGTAACCAAGGACACCTCTCCTGTGACCGTGGTTATCAGGGAGACGCATCTCTGACAGTCGGTGGTAACCAGGGAAACCCACCTGTGACCATGGTAACCAAGGACACCCCTCCTGTGACAATGGTACCCAGGGACAGCCCTCCTGTGACAGTCGGTGGTAACCAGGGAAACCCACCTGTGACCATGGTAACCAAGGACACCCCTACCCACAGTCACTGGTAACCAAGGACACCTCTCCTGTGACCGTGGTTATCAGGGAGACGCATCTCTGACAGTCGGTGGTAACCAAGGAAAACCACCTGTGACATTCACAGTGCCCAGGGACACCGGCCTGTGACAGTCGGTGGTAACCAGGGAGACGCATCTCTGACAGTCGGTGGTAACCAGGGAAACCAACCTGTGACCATGGTAACCAAGGACACCCCTCTGGAACAATGGTACCCACGGACAGCCCTCCTGTGACAGTCGGTGGTAACCAGGGAAACACACCTGTGACCATGGTAACCAAGGACACCCCTACCCACTGTCACTGGTAACCAAGGACACCTCTCCTGTGACCGTGGTTATCAGGGAGACGCATCTCTGACAGTCGGTGGTAACCAGGGAAACCCACCTGTGACCATGGTAACCAAGGACACCCCTCCTGTGACAATGGTACCCAGGGACAGCCCTCCTGTGACAGTCGGTGGTAACCAGGGAAACCCACCTGTGACCATGGTAACCAAGGACACCCCTCCTGTGACAATGGTACCCCGGGACAGCCCTCCTGTGACAGTCGGTGGTAACCAGGGAAACCCACCTGTGACCATGGTAACCAAGGACACCCCTCCTGTGACAATGGTACCCAGGGACAGCCATTCTGTGACAGTCGGTGGTAGCCAGGGAAACCCACCTGTGACATTCACAGTGCCCAGGGACACCGGCCTGTGACAGTCGGTGGTAACCAGGGAGACGCATCTCTGACAGTCGGTGGTAACCAGGGAAACCCACCTGTGACCATGGTAACCAAGGACACCCCTCTGTGACAATGGTACCCAGGGTCAGCCCTCCTGTGACAGTCGGTGGTAACCAGGAAACACACCTGTGACCATGGTAACCAAGGACACCCCTACCCACTGTCACTGGTAACCAAGGACACCTCTACTGTGACCGTGGTTATCAGGGAGACGCATCTCTGACAGTCGGTGGTAACCAGGGCAACCCACCTGTGACATTCACAGTGCCCAGGGACACCGGCCTGTGACAGTCGGTGGTAACCAGGGAGACACATCTCTGACAGTCGGTGGTAACCAGGGAAACCCACCTGTGACCATGGTAACCAAGGACACCCCTCTGTGACAATGGTACCCAGGGACAGCCCTCCTGTGACAGTCGGTGGTAACCAGGGAAACACACCTGTGACCATGGTAACCAAGGACACCTCTACCCACTGTCACTGGTAACCAAGGACACCTCTCCTGTGACCGTGGTTATCAGGGAGACGCATCTCTGACAGTCGGTGATAACCAGGGAATCCCACCTGTGACCATGGTAACCAAGGACACCCCTCCTGTGACAATGGTACCCAGGGAGAGCCCTCTTGTGACAGTCGGTGGTAACCAGGGAAACCCACCTGTGACCATGGTAACCAAGGACACCCCTCCTGTGACAATGGTACCCAGGGACAGCCGTCCTGTGACAGTCGGTGGTAACCAGGGAAACCCACCTGTGACATTCACAGTGCCCAGGGACACCGGCCTGTGGCAGTCGGTGGTAATCAGGGACACGCATCTCTGACAGTCGGTGGTAACCAGGGAAACCCACCTGTGACCATGGTAACCAAGGACACACCTACTGTGACAGTCACTGGTAACCACGGACACCTCTCCTGTGACCGTGGCTACCAGGACACGCACATATGACAGTCGGTGGTAACCAGGGACACGCATCTCTGACAGTCAGTGGTAACCAGGGAAACCCACCTGTCGCCATGGTAACCAAGGACCCACCTACTGTGACAGTCACTGGTAACCACGGACACCTCTCCTGTGACCGTGGTTACCAGGGACACGCATATATGACAGTCGGTGGTAACCAGGGACACGCATCTCTGACAGTCAGTGGTAACCAGGGAAACCCACCTGCGACCATGGTAACCAAGGACACCCTTCCTGTGACAGTCAGTGGTAACCAGGGACACACCTCCTGTGCCAGTGGTAACCAAGGACACCCCTCCTGTCACAATGGTACCAGGGACAGCCCTCCTGTGACAGTCGGTGGTAACCAGGGAAACCCACCTGTGACCATGGTAACCAAGGACACCCCTCCTGTGACAATGGTACCCCGGGACAGCCCTCCTGTGACAGTCGGTGGTAACCAGGGAAACCCACCTGTGACCATGGTAACCAATGACACCCCTCCTGTGACAATGGTACCCAGGGACAGCCATCCTGTGACAGTCGGTGGTAACCAGGGAAACCCACCTGTGACATTCACAGTGCCCAGGGACACCGGCCTGTGACAGTCGGTGGTAACCAGGGAGACGCATCTCTGACAGTCGTTGGTAACCAGGGAAACCAACCTGTGACCATGGTAACCAAGGACACCCCTCAGTGACAATGGTACCCAGGGACAGCCCTCCTGTGACAGTCGGTGGTAACCAGGGAAACACACCTGTGACCATGGTAACCAAGGACACCCCTACCCACTGTCACTGGTAACCAAGGACACCTCTCCTGTGACCGTGGTTACCAGGGACACGCATATATGACAGTCGGTGGTAACCAGGGACAGGCATTTCTGACAGTCAGTGGTAACCAGGGAAACCCACCTGCAATCATGGTAACCAAGGACACCCCTCCTGTGACAGTCAGTGGTAACCAGGCAAACACCTCCTGTGCCAGTGGCAACCAAGGACACCCCTCCTGTGACAATGGTACCCAGGGACAGCCGTCCTGTGACAGTCGGTGGTAACCAGGGAAACCCACCTGTGACATTCACAGTGCCCAGGGACACCGGCCTGTGACAGTCGGTGGTAATCAGGGACACGCATCTCTGACAGTCGGTGGTAACCAGGGAAACCCACCTGTGACCATGGTAACCAAGGACACACCTACTGTGACAGTCACTGGTAACCACGGACACCTCTCCTGTGACCGTGGCTACCAGGGACACGCACATATGACAGTCGGTGGTAACCAGGGACACGCATCTCTGACAGTCAGTGGTAACCAGGGAAACCCACCTGCGACCATGTTAACCAAGGATACCCCTCCGGTGACAGTCAGTGGTAACCAGGGACACACCTCCTGTGCCAGTGGTAACCAAGGACACCCCTCCTGTGACAATGGTACCCAGGGACAGCCCTCCTGTGACAGTCGGTGGTAACCAGGGAAACCCACCTGTGACCATGGTAACCAAGGACACCCCTACCCACAGTCACTGGTAACCAAGGACACCTCTCCTGTGACCGTGGTTACCAGGACACGCACATATGACAGTCGGTGGTAACCAGGGACACGCATCTCTGACAGTCATTGGTAAACAGGGAAACCCACCTGCGACCATGGTAACCAAGGACACCCTTCCTGTGACAGTCAGTGGTAACCAGGGACACACCTCCTGTGCCAGTGGTAACCAGGGACACCCCTCCTGTGACAATGGTACCCAGGGACAGCCCTCCTGTGACAGTCGGTGGTAACCAGGGAAAACCACCTGTGACCATGGTAACCAAGGACACCCCTACCCACAGTCACTGGTAAGCAAGGACACCTCTCCTGTGACCGTGGTTATCAGGGAGACGCATTTCTGACAGTCGGTGGTAACCAGGGAAACCCACCTGTGACCATGGTAACCAAGGACACCCCTCCTGTGACAATGGTACCCAGGGACAGCCCTCCTGTGACAGTCGGTGGTAACCAGGGAAACCCACCTGTGACCATGGTAACCAAGGACACCCCTCCTGTGACAATGGTACCCAGGGACAGCCATCCTGTGACAGTCGGTGGTAACCAGGGAAACCCACCTGTGACATTCACAGTGCCCAGGGACACCTGCCTGTGACAGTCGGTGGTAACCAGGGACACATATTTCTGACAGTCGGTGGTAAGCAGGGAAACCCACCTGTGACCATGGTAACCAAGGCACCCCTCCTGTGACAATGGTACCCATGGACAGCCCTCCTGTGACAGTCGGTGGTAACAAGGGAAACCCACCTGTGACCATGGTAACCAAGGACACCCCTACCCACAGTCACTGGTAACCAAGGACACCTCTCCTGTGACCATGGTTACCAGGGACACGCATCTCTGACAGTCGGTGGTAACCAGGGAAACCCACCTGTGACCACGGTAACCAAGGACACCCCTCCTGTGACAATAGTACCCACGGACAGCCCTCCTGTGACAGTCGGTGGTAACCAGGGAAACCCACCTGTGACCATGGTAACCAATGACACCCCTCCTGTGACAATGGTACCCAGGGACAGCCATCCTGTGACAGTCGGTGGTAACCAGGGAAACCCACCTGTGACATTCACAGTGCCCAGGGACACCGGCCTGTGACAGTCGGTGGTAACCAGCGAGACGCATCTCTGACAGTCGTTGGTAACCAGGGAAACCAACCTGTGACCATGGTAACCAAGGACACCCCTCAGTGACAATGGTACCCAGGGACAGCCCTCCTGTGACAGTCGGTGGTAACCAGGGAAACACACCTGTGACCATGGTAACCAAGGACACCCCTACCCACTGTCACTGGTAACCAAGGACACCTCTCCTGTGACCGTGGTTACCAGGGACACGCATATATGACAGTCGGTGGTAACCAGGGACAGGCATTTCTGACAGTCAGTGGTAACCAGGGAAACCCACCTGCAATCATGGTAACCAAGGACACCCCTCCTGTGACAGTCAGTGGTAACCAGGCAAACACCTCCTGTGCCAGTGGCAACCAAGGACACCCCTCCTGTGACAATGGTACCCAGGGACAGCCGTCCTGTGACAGTCGGTGGTAACCAGGGAAACCCACCTGTGACATTCACAGTGCCCAGGGACACCGGCCTGTGACAGTCGGTGGTAATCAGGGACACGCATCTCTGACAGTCGGTGGTAACCAGGGAAACCCACCTGTGACCATGGTAACCAAGGACACACCTACTGTGACAGTCACTGGTAACCACGGACACCTCTCCTGTGACCGTGGCTACCAGGGACACGCACATATGACAGTCGGTGGTAACCAGGGACACGCATCTCTGACAGTCAGTGGTAACCAGGGAAACCCACCTGCGACCATGTTAACCAAGGACACCCCTCCGGTGACAGTCAGTGGTAACCAGGGACACACCTCCTGTGCCAGTGGTAACCAAGGACACCCCTCCTGTGACAATGGTACCCAGGGACAGCCCTCCTGTGACAGTCGGTGGTAACCAGGGAAACCCACCTGTGACCATGGTAACCAAGGACACCCCTACCCACAGTCACTGGTAACCAAGGACACCTCTCCTGTGACCGTGGTTACCAGGACACGCACATATGACAGTCGGTGGTAACCAGGGACACGCATCTCTGACAGTCATTGGTAAACAGGGAAACCCACCTGCGACCATGGTAACCAAGGACACCCCTCCTGTGACAGTCAGTGGTAACCAGGGACACACCTCCTGTGCCAGTGGTAACCAGGGACACCCCTCCTGTGACAATGGTACCCAGGGACAGCCCTCCTGTGACAGTCGGTGGTAACCAGGGAAAACCACCTGTGACCATGGTAACCAAGGACACCCCTACCCACAGTCACTGGTAAGCAAGGACACCTCTCCTGTGACCGTGGTTATCAGGGAGACGCATTTCTGACAGTCGGTGGTAACCAGGGAAACCCACCTGTGACCATGGTAACCAAGGACACCCCTCCTGTGACAATGGTACCCAGGGACAGCCCTCCTGTGACAGTCGGTGGTAACCAGGGAAACCCACCTGTGACCATGGTAACCAAGGACACCCCTCCTGTGACAATGGTACCCAGGGACAGCCATCCTGTGACAGTCGGTGGTAACCAGGGAAACCCACCTGTGACATTCACAGTGCCCAGGGACACCTGCCTGTGACAGTCGGTGGTAACCAGGGACACATATTTCTGACAGTCGGTGGTAAGCAGGGAAACCCACCTGTGACCATGGTAACCAAGGCACCCCTCCTGTGACAATGGTATCCATGGACAGCCCTCCTGTGACAGTCGGTGGTAACAAGGGAAACCCACCTGTGACCATGGTAACCAAGGACACCCCTACCCACAGTCACTGGTAACCAAGGACACCTCTCCTGTGACCATGGTTACCAGGGACACGCATCTCTGACAGTCGGTGGTAACCAGGGAAACCCACCTGTGACCACGGTAACCAAGGACACCCCTCCTGTGACAATAGTACCCACGGACAGCCCTCCTGTGACAGTCGGTGGTAACCAGGGAAACCCACCTGTGACCATGGTAACCAAGGACACCCCAACCCACAGTCACTGGTAACCAAGGACACCTCTCCTGTGACTGTGGTTACCAGGACACGCACATATGACAGTCGGTGGTAACCAGGGACAGGCATTTCTGACAGTCAGTGGTAACCAGGGAAACCCACCTGCAATCATGGTAACCAAGGACACCCCTCCTGTGACAGTCAGTGGTAACCAGGCAAACACCTCCTGTGCCAGTGGCAACCAAGGACACCCCTCCTGTCACAATGGTACCCAGGGACAGCCCTCCTGTGACAGTCAGTGGTAACCATGTACACTCACCTGTGACAGTCGGTGGTAACCAGGGAAACCCACCTGTGACATTCACAGTGCCCAGGGACACCGGCCTGTGACAGTCGGTGGTAACCAGGGAGACGCATCTCTGACAGTCGGTGGTAACCAGGGAAACCCACCTGTGACCATGGTAACCAAGGACACACCTACTGTGACAGTCACTGGTAACCACGGACACCTCTCCTGTGACAATAGTACCCACGGACAGCCCTCCTGTGACAGTCGGTGGTAACCAGGGAAACCCACCTGTGACCATGGTAACCAAGGACACCCCAACCCACAGTCACTGGTAACCAAGGACACCTCTCCTGTGACTGTGGTTACCAGGACACGCACATATGACAGTCGGTGGTAACCAGGGACAGGCATTTCTGACAGTCAGTGGTAACCAGGGAAACCCACCTGCAATCATGGTAACCAAGGACACCCCTCCTGTGACAGTCAGTGGTAACCAGGCAAACACCTCCTGTGCCAGTGGCAACCAAGGACACCCCTCCTGTCACAATGGTACCCAGGGACAGCCCTCCTGTGACAGTCAGTGGTAACCATGTACACTCACCTGTGACAGTCGGTGGTAACCAGGGAAACCCACCTGTGACATTCACAGTGCCCAGGGACACCGGCCTGTGACAGTCGGTGGTAACCAGGGAGACGCATCTCTGACAGTCGGTGGTAACCAGGGAAACACACCTGTGACCATGGTAACCAAGGACACCCCTACCCACAGTCACTGGTAACCAAGGACACCTCTCCTGTGACCGTGGTTACCAGGACACGCACATATGACAGTCGGTGGTAACCAGGGACACGCATCTCTGACAGTCAGTGATAACCAGGGAAACCCACCTGCGACCATGGTACCCAAGGACACCCCTCCTGTGACAGTCAGTGGTAACCAGGGACACACCTCCTGTGCCAGTGGTAACCAAGGACACCCCTCCTGTCACAATGGTACCCAGGGACAGCCCTCCTGTGACAGTCAGTGGTAACCATGTACACTCACCTGTGACAGTCGGTGGTAACCAGGGAAACCCACCTGTGACATTCCCATTTCCCAGGGACACCGGCCTGTGACAGTCGGTGGTAACCAGGGACACGCATCTCTGACAGTCGGTGGTAACCAGGGAAACCCACCTGTCGCCATGTTAACCAAGGACCCACCTACTGTGACAGTCACTGGTAACCACGGACACCTCTCCTGTGACCGTGGTTACCAGGGACACGCATATATGACAGTCGGTGGTAACCAGGGACACGCATCTCTGACAGTCAGTGGTAACCAGGGAAACCCACCTGCGACCATGGTAACCAAGGACACCCCTCCTGTGAGAGTCAGTGGTAACCAGGGACACACCTCCTGTGCCAGTGGTAACCAAGGACACCCCTCCTGTCACAATGGTACCCAGGGACAGCCCTCCTGTGACAGTCGGTGGTAACCAGGGAAACCCACCTGTGACCATGCTAACCAAGGACACCCCTCCAGTGACAATGGTACCCAGGGACAGCCCTCCTGTGACAGTCGGTGGTAACCAGGGAAACCCACCTGTGACCATGGTAACCAAGGACACCCCTACCCACAGTCACTGGTAACCAAGGACACCTCTCCTGTGACCGTGGTTACCAGGACACGCACATATGACAGTCGGTGGTAACCAGGGACACGCATTTCTGACAGTCAGTGGTAACCAGGGAAACCCACCTGCGACCATGGTAACCAAGGACACCCCTCCTGTGACAGTCAGTGGTAACCAGGGACACACCTCCTGTGCCAGTGGTAACCAAGGACACCCCTCCTGTGACAATGGTACCCAGGGACAGCCCTCCTGTGACAGTCGGTGGTAATCAGAGAAACTCACCTGTGACATTCACAGTGCCCAGGGACACCGGCCTGTGACAGTCGGTGGTAACCAGGGACACGCATCTCTGACAGTCGGTGGTAACCAGGGAAACACACCTGTGACCATGGTAACCAAGGACACACCTACTGTGCCAGTCACTGGTAACCATGGACACCTCTCCTGTGACCGTGGTTACCAGGGACACGCACATATGACAGTCAGTGTTAACCAGGGACACGCATCTCTGACAGTCGGTGGTAACCAGGGAAACCCACCTGTGACATTCACAGTGCCCAGGGACACCGGCCTGTGACAGTCGGTGGTAACCAGGGACACGCATCTCTGACAGTCAGTGGTAACCAGGGAAACCCACCTGCGACCATGTTAAACAAGGACACCCCTCCTGTGACAGTCAGTGGTAACCAGGGACACACCTCCTGTGCCAGTGGTAACCAAGGACACCCCTCCTGTGACAACGGTACCCAGGGACAGCCCTCCTGTGACAGTCGGTGGTAACCAGGGAAAACCACCTGTGAACATGGTAACCAAGGACACCCCTACCCACAGTCACTGGTAACCAAGGACACCTCTCCTGTGACCGTGGTTACCAGGACACGCACATATGACAGTCGGTGGTAACCAGGGACACGCATTTCTGACAGTCAGTGGTAACCAGGGAAACCCACCTGCGACCATGGTAACCAAGGACACCCCTCCTGTGACAGTCAGTGGTAACCAGGGACACACCTCCTGTGCTAGTGGTAACCAAGCACACCCCTCCTGTCACAATGGTACCCAGGGACAGCCCTCCTGTGACAGTCAGTGGTAACCATGTACACTCACCTGTGACAGTTGGTGGTAACCAGGGAAACACACCTGTGACATTCACAGTGCCCAGGGACACCGGACTGGGACAGTCGGTGGTAACCAGGAAGACGCATCTCTGACAGTCGGTGGTAACCAGGGAAACCCACCTGTGACCATGGTAACCAAGGACACCCCTCTGTGACAATGGTACCCAGGGACAGCCCTCCTGTGACAGTCAGTGGTAACCAGGGAAACCCACCTGTGACCATGGTAACCAAGGACACCCCTCCTGTGACAATGGTACCCAGGGACAGCCCTCCTGTGACAGTCGGTGGTAATCAGGGAAACTCACCTGTGACATTCACAGTGCCCAGGGACACCGGCCTGTGACAGTCGGTGGTAACCAGGGACACGCAACTCTGACAGTCGGTGGTATCCAGGGAAACCCACCTGTGACCATGGTAACCAAGGACACACCTACTCTGCCAGTCACTGGTAACCACGGAAACCTCTCCTGTGACTGTGGTTACCAGGGACACGCACATATGACAGTCGGTGGTAACCAGGGACACGCATCTCTGACAGTCAGTGGTAACCAGGGAAACCCACCTGTGAACAAGTTAACCAAGGACACCCCTACCCACAGTCACTGGTAACCAAGGACACCTCTCCTGTGACCGTGGTTACCAGGACACGCACATATGACAGTCGGTGGTAACCAGGGACACGCATCTCTGACAGTCAGTGGTAACCAGGGAAACCCACCTGCGACCATGGTAACCAAGGACACCCCTCCTGTGACAGTCAGTGGTAACCAGGGACACACCTCCTGTGCCAGTGGTAACCAAGGACACCCCTACCCACAGTCACTGGTAACCAAGGACACCTCTCCTGTGACCGTGGTTATCAGGGAGACGCATCTCTGACAGTCGGTGGTAACCAGGGAAAACCACCTGTGACATTCACAGTGCCCAGGGACACCGGCCTGTGACAGTCGGTGGTAACCAGGGAGACGCATCTCTGACAGTCGGTTGTAACCAGGGAAACCAACCTGTGACCATGGTAACCAAGGACACCCCTCTGTGACAATGGTACCCACGGACAGCCCTCCTGTGACAGTCGGTGGTAACCAGGGAAACCCACCTGTGACCATGGTAACCAAGGACACCCCTCCTGTGACAATGGTACCCAGGGACAGCCCTCCTGTGACAGTCGGTGGTAACCAGGGAAACCCACCTGTGACCATGGTAACCAAGGACACCCCTCCTGTGACAATGGTACCCAGGGACAGCCATCCTGTGACAGTCGGTGGTAACCAGGGAAACCCACCTGTGACATTCACAGTGCCCAGGGACACCGGCCTGTGACAGTCGGTGGTAACCAGGGACACGCATCTCTGACAGTTGTTGGTAACCAGGGAAACCCACCTGTGACCATGGTAACCAAGGACACCCCTCTGTGACAATGGTACCCAGGGACAGCCCTCCTGTGACAGTCGGTGGTAACCAGGGAAACACACCTGTGACCATGGTAACCAAGGACACCCCTACCCACTGTCACTGGTAACCAAGGACACCTCTCCTGTGACCGTGGTTATCAGGGAGACGCATCTCTGACAGTCGGTGGTAACCAGGGCAACCCACCTGTGACATTCACAGTGCCCAGGGACACCGGCCTGTGACAGTCGGTGGTAACAAGGGAGACGCATCTCTGACAGTCGGTGGTAACCAGGGAAACCCACCTGTGACCATGGTAACCAAGGACACCCCTCTGTGACAATGGTACCCAGGGACAGCCCTCCTGTGACAGTCGGTGGTAACCAGGGAAACACACCTGTGACCATGGTAAACAAGGACACCCCTAACCACTGTCACTGGTAACCAAGGACACCTCTCCTGTGACCGTGGTTATCAGGGAGACGCATCTCTGACAGTCGGTGATAACCAGGGAATCCCACCTGTGACCATGGTAACCAAGGACAGCCCTCCTGTGACAATGGTACCCAGGGAGAGCCTTCCTGTGACAGTCGGTGGTAACCAGGGAAACCCACCTGTGACCATGGTAACCAAGGACACCCCTCCTGTGACAATGGTACCCAGGGACAGCCGTCCTGTGACAGTCGGTGGTAACCAGGGAAACCCACCTGTGACATTCACAGTGCCCAGGGACAACGGCCTGTGACAGTCGGTGGTAATCAGGGACACGCATCTCTGACAGTCGGTGGTAACCAGGGAAACCCACCTGTGACCATGGTAACCAAGGACACACCTACTGTGACAGTCACTGGTAACCACGGACACCTCTCCTGTGACCGTGGCTACCAGGGACACGCACATATGACAGTCGGTGGTAACCAGGGACACGCATCTCTGACAGTCAGTGGTAACCAGGGAAACCCACCTGCGACCAAGTTAACCAAGGACACCCCTCCGGTGACAGTCAGTGGTAACCAGGGACACACCTCCTGTGCCAGTGCTAACCAAGGACACCCCTCCTGTGACAATGGTACCCAGGGACAGCCCTCCTGTGACAGTCGGTGGTAACCAGGGAAACCCACCTGTGACCATGGTAACCAAGGACACCCCTACCCACAGTCACTGGTAACCAAGGACACCTCTCCTGTGACCGTGGTTACCAGGACACGCACATATGACAGTCGGTGGTAACCAGGGACACGCATCTCTGACAGTCATTGGTAACCAGGGAAACCCACCTGCGACCATGGTAACCAAGGACACCCCTCCTGTGACAGTCAGTGGTAACCAGGGACACACCTCCTGTGCCAGTGGTAACCAAGGACACCCCTCCTGTGACAATGGTACCCAGGGACAGCCCTCCTGTGACAGTCGGTGGTAACCAGGGAAAACCACCTGTGACCATGGTAACCAAGGACACCCCTACCCACAGTCACTGGTAAGCAAGGACACCTCTCCTGTGACCGTGGTTATCAGGGAGACGCATCTCTGAGAGTCGGTGGTAACCAGGGAAACCCACCTGTGACCATGGTAACCAAGGACACCCCTCCTTTGACAATGGTACACAGGGACAGCCCTCCTGTGACAGTCGGTGGTAACCAGGGAAACCCACCTGTGACCATGGTAACCAAGGACACCCCTCCTGTGACAATGGTACCCAGGGACAGCCATCCTGTGACAGTCGGTGGTAACCAGGGAAACCCACCTGTGACATTCACAGTGCCCAGGGACACCTGCCTGTGACAGTCGGTGGTAACCAGGGACACATATTTCTGACAGTCGGTGGTAAGCAGGGAAACCCACCTGTGACCATGGTAACCAAGGACACCCCTCCTGTGACAATGGTATCCATGGACAGCCCTCCTGTGACAGTCGGTGGTAACAAGGGAAACCCACCTGTGACCATGGTAACCAAGGACACCCCTACCCACAGTCACTGGTAACCAAGGACACCTCTCCTGTGACCATGGTTACCAGGGACACGCATCTCTGACAGTCGGTGGTAACCAGGGAAACACACCTGTGACCACGGTAACCAAGGACACCCCTTCTGTGACAATAGTACCCACGGACAGCCCTCCTGTGACAGTCGGTGGTAACCAGGGAAACCCACCTGTGACCATGGTAACCAAGGACACCCGTCCTGTGACAATGGTACCAAGGGACAGCCCTCCTGTGACAGTCGGTGGTAACCAGGGAAACCCACCTGTGACCATGGTAACCAAGGACACCCCTCCTGTGACAATGGAACCCAGGGACAGCCGTCCTGTGACAGTCGGTGGTAAACAGGGAGACGCATCTCTGACAGTCGGTGGTAACCAGGGAAACCCACCTGTGACCATGGTAACCAAGGACACCCCTCTGTGACAATGGTACCCAGGGACAGCCCTCCTGTGACAGTCGGTGGTAACCAGGGAAACACACCTGTGACCATGGTAACCAAGGACACCCCTACCCACAGTCACTGGTAACCAAGGACACCTCTCCTGTGACCGTGGTTATCAGGGAGACGCATCTCTGACAGTCGGTGGTAACCAGGGAAACCCACCTGTGACATTCACAGTGCCCAGGGACACCGGCCTGTGACAGTCGGTGGTAACCAGGGACACGCATCTCTGACAGTCAGTGGTAACCAGGGAAACCCACCTGCGACCATGTTAAACAAGGACACCCCTCCTGTGACAGTCAGTGGTAACCAGGGACACACCTCCTGTGCCAGTGGTAACCAAGGACACCCCTCCTGTGACAACGGTACCCAGGGACAGCCCTCCTGTGACAGTCGGTGGTAACCAGGGAAAACCACCTGTGAACATGGTAACCAAGGACACCCCTACCCACAGTCACTGGTAACCAAGGACACCTCTCCTGTGACCGTGGTTACCAGGACACGCACATATGACAGTCGGTGGTAACCAGGGACACGCATTTCTGACAGTCAGTGGTAACCAGGGAAACCCACCTGCGACCATGGTAACCAAGGACACCCCTCCTGTGACAGTCAGTGGTAACCAGGGACACACCTCCTGTGCTAGTGGTAACCAAGCACACCCCTCCTGTCACAATGGTACCCAGGGACAGCCCTCCTGTGACAGTCAGTGGTAACCATGTACACTCACCTGTGACAGTCGGTGGTAACCAGGGAAACCCACCTGTGACATTCACAGTGCCCAGGGACACCGGACTGGGACAGTCGGTGGTAACCAGGAAGACGCATCTCTGACAGTCGGTGGTAACCAGGGAAACCCACCTGTGACCATGGTAACCAAGGACACCCCTCTGTGACAATGGTACCCAGGGACAGCCCTCCTGTGACAGTCAGTGGTAACCAGGGAAACCCACCTGTGACCATGGTAACCAAGGACACCCCTCCTGTGACAATGGTACCCAGGGACAGCCCTCCTGTGACAGTCGGTGGTAATCAGGGAAACTCACCTGTGACATTCACAGTGCCCAGGGACACCGGCCTGTGACAGTCGGTGGTAACCAGGGACACGCAACTCTGACAGTCGGTGGTAACCAGGGAAACCCACCTGTGACCATGGTAACCAAGGACACACCTACTGTGCCAGTCACTGGTAACCACGGACACCTCTCCTGTTACTGTGGTTACCAGGGACACGCACATATGACAGTCGGTGGTAACCAGGGACACGCATCTCTGACAGTCAGTGGTAACCAGGGAAACCCACCTGTGAACAAGTTAACCAAGGACACCCCTACCCACAGTCACTGGTAACCAAGGACACCTCTCCTGTGACCGTGGTTACCAGGACACGCACATATGACAGTCGGTGGTAACCAGGGACACGCATCTCTGACAGTCAGTGGTAACCAGGGAAACCCACCTGCGACCATGGTAACCAAGGACACCCCTCCTGTGACAGTCAGTGGTAACCAGGGACACACCTCCTGTGCCAGTGGTAACCAAGGACACCCCTACCCACAGTCACTGGTAACCAAGGACACCTCTCCTGTGACCGTGGTTATCAGGGAGACGCATCTCTGACAGTCGGTGTTAACCAGGGAAAACCACCTGTGACATTCACAGTGCCCAGGGACACCGGCCTGTGACAGTCGGTGGTAACCAGGGAGACGCATCTCTGACAGTCGGTGGTAATCAGGGAAACCAACCTGTGACCATGGTAACCAAGGACACCCCTCTGTGACAATGGTACCCACGGACAGCCCTCCTGTGACAGTCGGTGGTAACCAGGGAAACACACCTGTGACCATGGTAACCAAGGACACCCCTACCCACTGTCACTGGTAACCAAGGACACCTCTCCTGTGACCGTGGTTATCAGGGAGACGCATCTCTGACAGTCGGTGGTAACCAGGGAAACCCACCTGTGACCATGGTAACCAAGGACACCCCTCCTGTGACAATGGTACCCAGGGACAGCCCTCCTGTGACAGTCGGTGGTAACCAGGGAAACCCACCTGTGACCATGGTAACCAAGGACACCCCTCCTGTGACAATGGTACCCAGGGACAGCCATCCTGTGACAGTCGGTGGTAACCAGGGAAACCCACCTGTGACATTCACAGTGCCCAGGGACACCGGCCTGTGACAGTCGGTGGTAACCAGGGACACGCATCTCTGACAGTCGGTGGTAACCAGGGAAACCCACCTGTGACCATGGTAACCAAGGATACCCCTCTGTGACAATGGTACCCAGGGACAGCCCTCCTGTGACAGTCGGTGGTAACCAGGGAAACACACCTGTGACCATGGTAACCAAGGACACCCCTACCCACTGTCACTGGTAACCAAGGACACCTCTCCTGTGACCGTGGTTATCAGGGAGACGCATCTCTGACAGTCGGTGGTAACCAGGGCAACCCACCTGTGACATTCACAGTGCCCAGGGACACCGGCCTGTGACAGTCGGTGGTAACCAGGGAGACGCATCTCTGACAGTCGGTGGTAACCAGGGAAACCCACCTGTGACCATGGTAACCAAGGACACCCCTCTGTGACAATGGTACCCAGGGACAGCCCTCCTGTGACAGTCGGTGGTAACCAGGGAAACACACCTGTGACCATGGTAACCAAGGACACCCCTACCCACTGTCACTGGTAACCAAGGACACCTCTCCTGTGACCGTGGTTATCAGGGAGACGCATCTCTGACAGTCGGTGATAACCAGGGAATCCCACCTGTGACCATGGTAACCAAGGACACCCCTCCTGTGACAATGGTACCCAGGGAGAGCCCTCCTGTGACAGTCGGTGGTAACCAGGGAAACCCACCTGTGACCATGGTAACCAAGGACACCCCTCCTGTGACAATGGTACCCAGGGACAGCCGTCCTGTGACAGTCGGTGGTAACCAGGGAAAGCCACCTGTGACATTCACAGTGCCCAGGGACACCGGCCTGTGACAGTCGGTGGTAATCAGGGACACGCATCTCTGACAGTCGGTGGTAACCAGGGAAACCCACCTGTGACCATGGTAACCAAGGACACACCTACTGTGACAGTCACTGGTAACCACGGACACCTCTCCTGTGACCGTGGCTACCAGGGACACGCACATATGACAGTCGGTGGTAACCAGGGACACGCATCTCTGACAGTCAGTGGTAACCAGGGAAACCCACCTGCGACCATGGTAACCAAGGACACCCCTCCTGTGACAGTCAGTGGTAACCAGGGACACACCTCCTGTGCCAGTGGTAACCAGGGACACCCCTCCTGTGACAATGGTACCCAGGGACAGCCCTCCTGTGACAGTCGGTGGTAACCAGGGAAACCCACCTGTGACCATGGTAACCAAGGACACCCCTCCTGTGACAGTCAGTGGTAACCAGGGACACACCTCCTGTGCCAGTGGTAACCAGGGACACCCCTCCTGTGACAATGGTACCCAGGGACAGCCCTCCTGTGACAGTCGGTGGTAACCAGGGAAACCCACCTGTGACCATGGTAACCAAGGACACCCCTACCCACAGTCACTGGTAACCAAGGACACCTCTCCTGTGACCGTGGTTACCAGGACACGCACATATGACAGTCGGTGGTAACCAGGGACACGCATCTCTGACAGTCATTGGTAAACAGGGAAACCCACCTGCGACCATGGTAACCAAGGACACCCCTCCTGTGACAGTCAGTGGTAACCAGGGACACACCTCCTGTGCCAGTGGTAACCAGGGACACCCCTCCTGTGACAATGGTACCCAGGGACAGCCCTCCTGTGACAGTCGGTGGTAACCAGGGAAAACCACCTGTGACCATGGTAACCAAGGACACCCCTACCCACAGTCACTGGTAAGCAAGGACACCTCTCCTGTGACCGTGGTTATCAGGGAGACGCATTTCTGACAGTCGGTGGTAACCAGGGAAACCCACCTGTGACCATGGTAACCAAGGACACCCCTCCTGTGACAATGGTACCCAGGGACAGCCCTCCTGTGACAGTCGGTGGTAACCAGGGAAACCCACCTGTGACCATGGTAACCAAGGACACCCCTCCTGTGACAATGGTACCCAGGGACAGCCATCCTGTGACAGTCGGTGGTAACCAGGGAAACCCACCTGTGACATTCACAGTGCCCAGGGACACCTGCCTGTGACAGTCGGTGGTAACCAGGGACACATATTTCTGACAGTCGGTGGTAAGCAGGGAAACCCACCTGTGACCATGGTAACCAAGGCACCCCTCCTGTGACAATGGTATCCATGGACAGCCCTCCTGTGACAGTCGGTGGTAACAAGGGAAACCCACCTGTGACCATGGTAACCAAGGACACCCCTACCCACAGTCACTGGTAACCAAGGACACCTCTCCTGTGACCATGGTTACCAGGGACACGCATCTCTGACAGTCGGTGGTAACCAGGGAAACCCACCTGTGACCACGGTAACCAAGGACACCCCTCCTGTGACAATAGTACCCACGGACAGCCCTCCTGTGACAGTCGGTGGTAACCAGGGAAACCCACCTGTGACCATGGTAACCAAGGACACCCCAACCCACAGTCACTGGTAACCAAGGACACCTCTCCTGTGACTGTGGTTACCAGGACACGCACATATGACAGTCGGTGGTAACCAGGGACAGGCATTTCTGACAGTCAGTGGTAACCAGGGAAACCCACCTGCAATCATGGTAACCAAGGACACCCCTCCTGTGACAGTCAGTGGTAACCAGGCAAACACCTCCTGTGCCAGTGGCAACCAAGGACACCCCTCCTGTCACAATGGTACCCAGGGACAGCCCTCCTGTGACAGTCAGTGGTAACCATGTACACTCACCTGTGACAGTCGGTGGTAACCAGGGAAACCCACCTGTGACATTCACAGTGCCCAGGGACACCGGCCTGTGACAGTCGGTGGTAACCAGGGAGACGCATCTCTGACAGTCGGTGGTAACCAGGGAAACCCACCTGTGACCATGGTAACCAAGGACACACCTACTGTGACAGTCACTGGTAACCACGGACACCTCTCCTGTGACAATAGTACCCACGGACAGCCCTCCTGTGACAGTCGGTGGTAACCAGGGAAACCCACCTGTGACCATGGTAACCAAGGACACCCCAACCCACAGTCACTGGTAACCAAGGACACCTCTCCTGTGACTGTGGTTACCAGGACACGCACATATGACAGTCGGTGGTAACCAGGGACAGGCATTTCTGACAGTCAGTGGTAACCAGGGAAACCCACCTGCAATCATGGTAACCAAGGACACCCCTCCTGTGACAGTCAGTGGTAACCAGGCAAACACCTCCTGTGCCAGTGGCAACCAAGGACACCCCTCCTGTCACAATGGTACCCAGGGACAGCCCTCCTGTGACAGTCAGTGGTAACCATGTACACTCACCTGTGACAGTCGGTGGTAACCAGGGAAACCCACCTGTGACATTCACAGTGCCCAGGGACACCGGCCTGTGACAGTCGGTGGTAACCAGGGAGACGCATCTCTGACAGTCGGTGGTAACCAGGGAAACACACCTGTGACCATGGTAACCAAGGACACCCCTACCCACAGTCACTGGTAACCAAGGACACCTCTCCTGTGACCGTGGTTACCAGGACACGCACATATGACAGTCGGTGGTAACCAGGGACACGCATCTCTGACAGTCAGTGATAACCAGGGAAACCCACCTGCGACCATGGTACCCAAGGACACCCCTCCTGTGACAGTCAGTGGTAACCAGGGACACACCTCCTGTGCCAGTGGTAACCAAGGACACCCCTCCTGTCACAATGGTACCCAGGGACAGCCCTCCTGTGACAGTCAGTGGTAACCATGTACACTCACCTGTGACAGTCGGTGGTAACCAGGGAAACCCACCTGTGACATTCCCATTTCCCAGGGACACCGGCCTGTGACAGTCGGTGGTAACCAGGGACACGCATCTCTGACAGTCGGTGGTAACCAGGGAAACCCACCTGTCGCCATGTTAACCAAGGACCCACCTACTGTGACAGTCACTGGTAACCACGGACACCTCTCCTGTGACCGTGGTTACCAGGGACACGCATATATGACAGTCGGTGGTAACCAGGGACACGCATCTCTGACAGTCAGTGGTAACCAGGGAAACCCACCTGCGACCATGGTAACCAAGGACACCCCTCCTGTGAGAGTCAGTGGTAACCAGGGACACACCTCCTGTGCCAGTGGTAACCAAGGACACCCCTCCTGTCACAATGGTACCCAGGGACAGCCCTCCTGTGACAGTCGGTGGTAACCAGGGAAACCCACCTGTGACCATGCTAACCAAGGACACCCCTCCAGTGACAATGGTACCCAGGGACAGCCCTCCTGTGACAGTCGGTGGTAACCAGGGAAACCCACCTGTGACCATGGTAACCAAGGACACCCCTACCCACAGTCACTGGTAACCAAGGACACCTCTCCTGTGACCGTGGTTACCAGGACACGCACATATGACAGTCGGTGGTAACCAGGGACACGCATTTCTGACAGTCAGTGGTAACCAGGGAAACCCACCTGCGACCATGGTAACCAAGGACACCCCTCCTGTGACAGTCAGTGGTAACCAGGGACACACCTCCTGTGCCAGTGGTAACCAAGGACACCCCTCCTGTGACAATGGTACCCAGGGACAGCCCTCCTGTGACAGTCGGTGGTAATCAGAGAAACTCACCTGTGACATTCACAGTGCCCAGGGACACCGGCCTGTGACAGTCGGTGGTAACCAGGGACACGCATCTCTGACAGTCGGTGGTAACCAGGGAAACACACCTGTGACCATGGTAACCAAGGACACACCTACTGTGCCAGTCACTGGTAACCATGGACACCTCTCCTGTGACCGTGGTTACCAGGGACACGCACATATGACAGTCAGTGTTAACCAGGGACACGCATCTCTGACAGTCGGTGGTAACCAGGGAAACCCACCTGTGACATTCACAGTGCCCAGGGACACCGGCCTGTGACAGTCGGTGGTAACCAGGGACACGCATCTCTGACAGTCAGTGGTAACCAGGGAAACCCACCTGCGACCATGTTAAACAAGGACACCCCTCCTGTGACAGTCAGTGGTAACCAGGGACACACCTCCTGTGCCAGTGGTAACCAAGGACACCCCTCCTGTGACAACGGTACCCAGGGACAGCCCTCCTGTGACAGTCGGTGGTAACCAGGGAAAACCACCTGTGAACATGGTAACCAAGGACACCCCTACCCACAGTCACTGGTAACCAAGGACACCTCTCCTGTGACCGTGGTTACCAGGACACGCACATATGACAGTCGGTGGTAACCAGGGACACGCATTTCTGACAGTCAGTGGTAACCAGGGAAACCCACCTGCGACCATGGTAACCAAGGACACCCCTCCTGTGACAGTCAGTGGTAACCAGGGACACACCTCCTGTGCTAGTGGTAACCAAGCACACCCCTCCTGTCACAATGGTACCCAGGGACAGCCCTCCTGTGACAGTCAGTGGTAACCATGTACACTCACCTGTGACAGTTGGTGGTAACCAGGGAAACACACCTGTGACATTCACAGTGCCCAGGGACACCGGACTGGGACAGTCGGTGGTAACCAGGAAGACGCATCTCTGACAGTCGGTGGTAACCAGGGAAACCCACCTGTGACCATGGTAACCAAGGACACCCCTCTGTGACAATGGTACCCAGGGACAGCCCTCCTGTGACAGTCAGTGGTAACCAGGGAAACCCACCTGTGACCATGGTAACCAAGGACACCCCTCCTGTGACAATGGTACCCAGGGACAGCCCTCCTGTGACAGTCGGTGGTAATCAGGGAAACTCACCTGTGACATTCACAGTGCCCAGGGACACCGGCCTGTGACAGTCGGTGGTAACCAGGGACACGCAACTCTGACAGTCGGTGGTATCCAGGGAAACCCACCTGTGACCATGGTAACCAAGGACACACCTACTCTGCCAGTCACTGGTAACCACGGAAACCTCTCCTGTGACTGTGGTTACCAGGGACACGCACATATGACAGTCGGTGGTAACCAGGGACACGCATCTCTGACAGTCAGTGGTAACCAGGGAAACCCACCTGTGAACAAGTTAACCAAGGACACCCCTACCCACAGTCACTGGTAACCAAGGACACCTCTCCTGTGACCGTGGTTACCAGGACACGCACATATGACAGTCGGTGGTAACCAGGGACACGCATCTCTGACAGTCAGTGGTAACCAGGGAAACCCACCTGCGACCATGGTAACCAAGGACACCCCTCCTGTGACAGTCAGTGGTAACCAGGGACACACCTCCTGTGCCAGTGGTAACCAAGGACACCCCTACCCACAGTCACTGGTAACCAAGGACACCTCTCCTGTGACCGTGGTTATCAGGGAGACGCATCTCTGACAGTCGGTGGTAACCAGGGAAAACCACCTGTGACATTCACAGTGCCCAGGGACACCGGCCTGTGACAGTCGGTGGTAACCAGGGAGACGCATCTCTGACAGTCGGTTGTAACCAGGGAAACCAACCTGTGACCATGGTAACCAAGGACACCCCTCTGTGACAATGGTACCCACGGACAGCCCTCCTGTGACAGTCGGTGGTAACCAGGGAAACCCACCTGTGACCATGGTAACCAAGGACACCCCTCCTGTGACAATGGTACCCAGGGACAGCCCTCCTGTGACAGTCGGTGGTAACCAGGGAAACCCACCTGTGACCATGGTAACCAAGGACACCCCTCCTGTGACAATGGTACCCAGGGACAGCCATCCTGTGACAGTCGGTGGTAACCAGGGAAACCCACCTGTGACATTCACAGTGCCCAGGGACACCGGCCTGTGACAGTCGGTGGTAACCAGGGACACGCATCTCTGACAGTTGTTGGTAACCAGGGAAACCCACCTGTGACCATGGTAACCAAGGACACCCCTCTGTGACAATGGTACCCAGGGACAGCCCTCCTGTGACAGTCGGTGGTAACCAGGGAAACACACCTGTGACCATGGTAACCAAGGACACCCCTACCCACTGTCACTGGTAACCAAGGACACCTCTCCTGTGACCGTGGTTATCAGGGAGACGCATCTCTGACAGTCGGTGGTAACCAGGGCAACCCACCTGTGACATTCACAGTGCCCAGGGACACCGGCCTGTGACAGTCGGTGGTAACAAGGGAGACGCATCTCTGACAGTCGGTGGTAACCAGGGAAACCCACCTGTGACCATGGTAACCAAGGACACCCCTCTGTGACAATGGTACCCAGGGACAGCCCTCCTGTGACAGTCGGTGGTAACCAGGGAAACACACCTGTGACCATGGTAAACAAGGACACCCCTAACCACTGTCACTGGTAACCAAGGACACCTCTCCTGTGACCGTGGTTATCAGGGAGACGCATCTCTGACAGTCGGTGATAACCAGGGAATCCCACCTGTGACCATGGTAACCAAGGACAGCCCTCCTGTGACAATGGTACCCAGGGAGAGCCTTCCTGTGACAGTCGGTGGTAACCAGGGAAACCCACCTGTGACCATGGTAACCAAGGACACCCCTCCTGTGACAATGGTACCCAGGGACAGCCGTCCTGTGACAGTCGGTGGTAACCAGGGAAACCCACCTGTGACATTCACAGTGCCCAGGGACAACGGCCTGTGACAGTCGGTGGTAATCAGGGACACGCATCTCTGACAGTCGGTGGTAACCAGGGAAACCCACCTGTGACCATGGTAACCAAGGACACACCTACTGTGACAGTCACTGGTAACCACGGACACCTCTCCTGTGACCGTGGCTACCAGGGACACGCACATATGACAGTCGGTGGTAACCAGGGACACGCATCTCTGACAGTCAGTGGTAACCAGGGAAACCCACCTGCGACCAAGTTAACCAAGGACACCCCTCCGGTGACAGTCAGTGGTAACCAGGGACACACCTCCTGTGCCAGTGCTAACCAAGGACACCCCTCCTGTGACAATGGTACCCAGGGACAGCCCTCCTGTGACAGTCGGTGGTAACCAGGGAAACCCACCTGTGACCATGGTAACCAAGGACACCCCTACCCACAGTCACTGGTAACCAAGGACACCTCTCCTGTGACCGTGGTTACCAGGACACGCACATATGACAGTCGGTGGTAACCAGGGACACGCATCTCTGACAGTCATTGGTAACCAGGGAAACCCACCTGCGACCATGGTAACCAAGGACACCCCTCCTGTGACAGTCAGTGGTAACCAGGGACACACCTCCTGTGCCAGTGGTAACCAAGGACACCCCTCCTGTGACAATGGTACCCAGGGACAGCCCTCCTGTGACAGTCGGTGGTAACCAGGGAAAACCACCTGTGACCATGGTAACCAAGGACACCCCTACCCACAGTCACTGGTAAGCAAGGACACCTCTCCTGTGACCGTGGTTATCAGGGAGACGCATCTCTGAGAGTCGGTGGTAACCAGGGAAACCCACCTGTGACCATGGTAACCAAGGACACCCCTCCTTTGACAATGGTACACAGGGACAGCCCTCCTGTGACAGTCGGTGGTAACCAGGGAAACCCACCTGTGACCATGGTAACCAAGGACACCCCTCCTGTGACAATGGTACCCAGGGACAGCCATCCTGTGACAGTCGGTGGTAACCAGGGAAACCCACCTGTGACATTCACAGTGCCCAGGGACACCTGCCTGTGACAGTCGGTGGTAACCAGGGACACATATTTCTGACAGTCGGTGGTAAGCAGGGAAACCCACCTGTGACCATGGTAACCAAGGACACCCCTCCTGTGACAATGGTATCCATGGACAGCCCTCCTGTGACAGTCGGTGGTAACAAGGGAAACCCACCTGTGACCATGGTAACCAAGGACACCCCTACCCACAGTCACTGGTAACCAAGGACACCTCTCCTGTGACCATGGTTACCAGGGACACGCATCTCTGACAGTCGGTGGTAACCAGGGAAACACACCTGTGACCACGGTAACCAAGGACACCCCTTCTGTGACAATAGTACCCACGGACAGCCCTCCTGTGACAGTCGGTGGTAACCAGGGAAACCCACCTGTGACCATGGTAACCAAGGACACCCGTCCTGTGACAATGGTACCAAGGGACAGCCCTCCTGTGACAGTCGGTGGTAACCAGGGAAACCCACCTGTGACCATGGTAACCAAGGACACCCCTCCTGTGACAATGGAACCCAGGGACAGCCGTCCTGTGACAGTCGGTGGTAAACAGGGAGACGCATCTCTGACAGTCGGTGGTAACCAGGGAAACCCACCTGTGACCATGGTAACCAAGGACACCCCTCTGTGACAATGGTACCCAGGGACAGCCCTCCTGTGACAGTCGGTGGTAACCAGGGAAACACACCTGTGACCATGGTAACCAAGGACACCCCTACCCACAGTCACTGGTAACCAAGGACACCTCTCCTGTGACCGTGGTTATCAGGGAGACGCATCTCTGACAGTCGGTGGTAACCAGGGAAACCCACCTGTGACATTCACAGTGCCCAGGGACACCGGCCTGTGACAGTCGGTGGTAACCAGGGACACGCATCTCTGACAGTCAGTGGTAACCAGGGAAACCCACCTGCGACCATGTTAAACAAGGACACCCCTCCTGTGACAGTCAGTGGTAACCAGGGACACACCTCCTGTGCCAGTGGTAACCAAGGACACCCCTCCTGTGACAACGGTACCCAGGGACAGCCCTCCTGTGACAGTCGGTGGTAACCAGGGAAAACCACCTGTGAACATGGTAACCAAGGACACCCCTACCCACAGTCACTGGTAACCAAGGACACCTCTCCTGTGACCGTGGTTACCAGGACACGCACATATGACAGTCGGTGGTAACCAGGGACACGCATTTCTGACAGTCAGTGGTAACCAGGGAAACCCACCTGCGACCATGGTAACCAAGGACACCCCTCCTGTGACAGTCAGTGGTAACCAGGGACACACCTCCTGTGCTAGTGGTAACCAAGCACACCCCTCCTGTCACAATGGTACCCAGGGACAGCCCTCCTGTGACAGTCAGTGGTAACCATGTACACTCACCTGTGACAGTCGGTGGTAACCAGGGAAACCCACCTGTGACATTCACAGTGCCCAGGGACACCGGACTGGGACAGTCGGTGGTAACCAGGAAGACGCATCTCTGACAGTCGGTGGTAACCAGGGAAACCCACCTGTGACCATGGTAACCAAGGACACCCCTCTGTGACAATGGTACCCAGGGACAGCCCTCCTGTGACAGTCAGTGGTAACCAGGGAAACCCACCTGTGACCATGGTAACCAAGGACACCCCTCCTGTGACAATGGTACCCAGGGACAGCCCTCCTGTGACAGTCGGTGGTAATCAGGGAAACTCACCTGTGACATTCACAGTGCCCAGGGACACCGGCCTGTGACAGTCGGTGGTAACCAGGGACACGCAACTCTGACAGTCGGTGGTAACCAGGGAAACCCACCTGTGACCATGGTAACCAAGGACACACCTACTGTGCCAGTCACTGGTAACCACGGACACCTCTCCTGTTACTGTGGTTACCAGGGACACGCACATATGACAGTCGGTGGTAACCAGGGACACGCATCTCTGACAGTCAGTGGTAACCAGGGAAACCCACCTGTGAACAAGTTAACCAAGGACACCCCTACCCACAGTCACTGGTAACCAAGGACACCTCTCCTGTGACCGTGGTTACCAGGACACGCACATATGACAGTCGGTGGTAACCAGGGACACGCATCTCTGACAGTCAGTGGTAACCAGGGAAACCCACCTGCGACCATGGTAACCAAGGACACCCCTCCTGTGACAGTCAGTGGTAACCAGGGACACACCTCCTGTGCCAGTGGTAACCAAGGACACCCCTACCCACAGTCACTGGTAACCAAGGACACCTCTCCTGTGACCGTGGTTATCAGGGAGACGCATCTCTGACAGTCGGTGTTAACCAGGGAAAACCACCTGTGACATTCACAGTGCCCAGGGACACCGGCCTGTGACAGTCGGTGGTAACCAGGGAGACGCATCTCTGACAGTCGGTGGTAATCAGGGAAACCAACCTGTGACCATGGTAACCAAGGACACCCCTCTGTGACAATGGTACCCACGGACAGCCCTCCTGTGACAGTCGGTGGTAACCAGGGAAACACACCTGTGACCATGGTAACCAAGGACACCCCTACCCACTGTCACTGGTAACCAAGGACACCTCTCCTGTGACCGTGGTTATCAGGGAGACGCATCTCTGACAGTCGGTGGTAACCAGGGAAACCCACCTGTGACCATGGTAACCAAGGACACCCCTCCTGTGACAATGGTACCCAGGGACAGCCCTCCTGTGACAGTCGGTGGTAACCAGGGAAACCCACCTGTGACCATGGTAACCAAGGACACCCCTCCTGTGACAATGGTACCCAGGGACAGCCATCCTGTGACAGTCGGTGGTAACCAGGGAAACCCACCTGTGACATTCACAGTGCCCAGGGACACCGGCCTGTGACAGTCGGTGGTAACCAGGGACACGCATCTCTGACAGTCGGTGGTAACCAGGGAAACCCACCTGTGACCATGGTAACCAAGGATACCCCTCTGTGACAATGGTACCCAGGGACAGCCCTCCTGTGACAGTCGGTGGTAACCAGGGAAACACACCTGTGACCATGGTAACCAAGGACACCCCTACCCACTGTCACTGGTAACCAAGGACACCTCTCCTGTGACCGTGGTTATCAGGGAGACGCATCTCTGACAGTCGGTGGTAACCAGGGCAACCCACCTGTGACATTCACAGTGCCCAGGGACACCGGCCTGTGACAGTCGGTGGTAACCAGGGAGACGCATCTCTGACAGTCGGTGGTAACCAGGGAAACCCACCTGTGACCATGGTAACCAAGGACACCCCTCTGTGACAATGGTACCCAGGGACAGCCCTCCTGTGACAGTCGGTGGTAACCAGGGAAACACACCTGTGACCATGGTAACCAAGGACACCCCTACCCACTGTCACTGGTAACCAAGGACACCTCTCCTGTGACCGTGGTTATCAGGGAGACGCATCTCTGACAGTCGGTGATAACCAGGGAATCCCACCTGTGACCATGGTAACCAAGGACACCCCTCCTGTGACAATGGTACCCAGGGAGAGCCCTCCTGTGACAGTCGGTGGTAACCAGGGAAACCCACCTGTGACCATGGTAACCAAGGACACCCCTCCTGTGACAATGGTACCCAGGGACAGCCGTCCTGTGACAGTCGGTGGTAACCAGGGAAAGCCACCTGTGACATTCACAGTGCCCAGGGACACCGGCCTGTGACAGTCGGTGGTAATCAGGGACACGCATCTCTGACAGTCGGTGGTAACCAGGGAAACCCACCTGTGACCATGGTAACCAAGGACACACCTACTGTGACAGTCACTGGTAACCACGGACACCTCTCCTGTGACCGTGGCTACCAGGGACACGCACATATGACAGTCGGTGGTAACCAGGGACACGCATCTCTGACAGTCAGTGGTAACCAGGGAAACCCACCTGCGACCATGGTAACCAAGGACACCCCTCCTGTGACAGTCAGTGGTAACCAGGGACACACCTCCTGTGCCAGTGGTAACCAAGGACACCCCTACCCACATTCACTGGTAACCAAGGACACCTCTCCTGTGACCGTGGTTATCAGGGAGACGCATCTCTGACAGTCGGTGGTAACCAGGGCAACCCACCTGTGACATTCACAGTGCCCAGGGACACCGGCCTGTGACAGTCGGTGGTAACCAGGGAGATGCATCTCTGACAGTCGGTGGTAACCAGGGAAACCCACCTGTGACCATGGTAACCAAGGACACCCCTCTGTGACAATGGTACCCAGGGACAGCCCTCCTGTGACAGTCGGTGGTAACCAGGGAAACACACCTGTGACCATGGTAACCAAGGACACCCCTACCCACTGTCACTGGTAACCAAGGACACCTCTCCTGTGACCGTGGTTATCAGGGAGACGCATCTCTGACAGTCGGTGATAACCAGGGAATCCCACCTGTGACCATGGTAACCAAGGACACCCCTCCTGTGACAATGGTACCCAGGGAGAGCCCTCCTGTGACAGTCGGTGGTAACCAGGGAAACCCACCTGTGACCATGGTAACCAAGGACACCCCTCCTGTGACAATGGTACCCAGGGACAGCCGTCCTGTGACAGTCGGTGGTAACCAGGGAAACCCACCTGTGACATTCACAGTGCCCAGGGACACCGGCCTGTGACAGTCGGTGGTAATCAGGGACACGCATCTCTGACAATCGGTGGTAACCAGGGAAACCCACCTGTGACCATGGTAACCAAGGACACACCTACTGTGACAGTCACTGGTAACCACGGACACCTCTCCTGTGACCGTGGCTACCAGGGACACGCACATATGACAGTCGGTGGTAACCAGGGACACGCATCTCTGACAGTCAGTGGTAACCAGGGAAACCCACCTGCGACCATGGTAACCAAGGACACCCCTCCTGTGACAGTCAGTGGTAACCAGGGACACACCTCCTGTGCCAGTGGTAACCAAGGACACCCCTACCCACATTCACTGGTAACCAAGGACACCTCTCCTGTGACCGTGGTTATCAGGGAGACGCATCTCTGACAGTCGGTGGTAACCAGGGAAACCCACCTGTGACATTCACAGTGCCCAGGGACACCGGCCTGTGACAGTCGGTGGTAACCAGGGAGACGCATCTCTGACAGTCGGTGGTAACCAGGGAAACCCACCTGTGACCATGGTAACCAAGGACACCCCTCTGTGACAATGGTACCCAGGGACAGCCCTCCTGTGACAGTCGGTGGTAACCAGGGAAACACACCTGTGACCATGGTAACCAAGGACACCCCTACCCACTGTCACTGGTAACCAAGGACACCTCTCCTGTGACCGTGGTTATCAGGGAGACGCATCTCTGACAGTCGGTGGTAACCAGGGAAACCCACCTGTGACCATGGTAACCAAGGACACCCCTCCTGTGACAATGGTACCCAGGGACAGCCCTCCTGTGACAGTCGGTGGTAACCAGGGAAACCACCTGTGACCATGGTAACCAAGGACACCCCTCCTGTGACAATGGTACCCCGGGACAGCCTTCCTGTGACAGTCGGTGGTAACCAGGGAAACCCACCTGTGACCATGGTAACCAAGGACACCCCTCCTGTGACAATGGTACCCAGGGACAGCCATCCTGTGACAGTCGGTGGTAACCAGGGAAACCCACCTGTGACATTCACAGTGCCCAGGGACACCGGCCTGTGACAGTCGGTGGTAACCAGGGACACGCATCTCTGACAGTCGGTGGTAACCAGGGAAACCCACCTGTGACCATGGTAACCAAGGACACACCTACTGTGACAGTCACTGGTAACCACGGACACCTCTCCTGTGACCGTGGCTACCACGGACACGCACATATGACAGTCGGTGGTAACCAGGGACACGCATCTCTGACAGTGGGTGGTAACAAGGGAAACCCACCTGTCGCCATGGTAACCAAGGACCCACCTACTGTGACAGTCACTGGTAACCACGGACACCTCTCCTGTGACCGTGGTTACCAGGGACACGCATATATGACAGTCGGTGGTAAACAGGGACACGCATCTATGACAGTCAGTGGTAACCAGGGAACCCCACCTGCGACCATGGTAACCAAGGACACCCTTCCTGTGACAGTCAGTGGTAACCAGGGACACACCTCCTGTGCCAGTGGTAACCATGGACACCCCTCCTGTCACAATGGTACCAGGGACAGCCCTCCTGTGACAGTCGGTGGTAACCAGGGAAATCCACCTGTGACCATGGTAACCAAGGACACCCCTCCTGTGACAATGGTACCCAGGGACAGCCCTCCTGTGACAGTCGGTGGTAACCAGGGAAACACACCTGTGACCATGGTAACCAAGGACACCCCTACCCACAGTCACTGGTAACCAAGGACACCTCTCCTGTGACCGTGGTTATCAGGGAGACGCATCTCTGACAGTCGGTGGTAACCAGGGAAACCCACCTGTGACATTCACAGTGCCCAGGGACACCGGCCTGTGACAGTCGGTGGTAAACAGGGAGACGAATCTCTGACAGTCGGTGGTAACCAGGGAAACCCACCTGTGACCATGGTAACCAAGGACACCCCTCTGTGACAACGGTACCCAGGGACAGCCCTCCTGTGACAGTCGGTGGTAACCAGGGAAACACACCTGTGACCATGGTAACCAAGGACACCCCTACCCACTGTCACTGGTAACCAAGGACACCTCTCCTGTGACCATGGTTATCAGGGAGACGCATCTCTGACATTCGGTGGTAACCAGGGAAACCCACCTGCGACCATGGTAACCAAGGACACCCTTTCTGTGACAGTCAGTGGTAACCAGGGACACACCTCCTGTGCCAGTGGTAACCAAGGACACCCCTCCTGTCACAATGGTACCAGGGACAGCCCTCCTGTGACAGTCGGTGGTAACCAGGGAAACCCACCTGTGACCATGGTAACCAAGGACACCCCTCCTGTGACAATGGTACCCCGGGACAGCCCTCCTGTGACAGTCGGTGGTAACCAGGGAAACCCACCTGTGACCATGGTAACCAATGACACCCCTCCTGTGACAATGGTACCCAGGGACAGCCATCCTGTGACAGTCGGTGGTAACCAGGGAAACCCACCTGTGACATTCACAGTGCCCAGGGACACCGGCCTGTGACAGTCGGTGGTAACCAGGGAGACGCATCTCTGACAGACGGTGGTAACCAGGGAAACCAACCTGTGACCATGGTAACCAAGGACACCCCTCTGTGACAATGGTACCCAGGGACAGCCCTCCTGTGACAGTCGGTGGTAACCAGGGAAACACACCTGTGACCATGGTAACCAAGGACACCCCTACCCACTGTCACTGGTAACCAAGGACACCTCTCCTGTGACCGTGGTTATCAGGGAGACGCATCTCTGACAGTCGGTGGTAACCAGGGAAACCCACCTGTGACCATGGTAACCAAGGACACCCCTCCTGTGACAATGGTACCCAGGGACAGCCCTCCTGTGACAGTCGGTGGTAACCAGGGAAACCCACCTGTGACCATGGTAACCAAGGACACCCCTCCTGTGACAATGGTACCCAGGGACAGCCCTCCTGTGACAGTCGGTGGTAACCAGGGAAACCCACCTGTGACCATGGTAACCAAGGACACACCTACTGTGACAGTCAATGGTAACCACGGACACCTCTCCTGTGACCGTGGCTACCAGGGACACGCACATATGACAGTCGGTGGTAACCAGGGACACGCATCTCTGACAGTCAGTGGTAACCAGGGAAACCCACCTGCGACCATGTTAACCAAGGACACCCCTCCTGTGACAGTCAGTGGTAACCAGGGACACAGTTCCTGTGCCAGTGGTAACCAAGGACACCCCTCCTGTGACAATGGTACCCAGGGACAGCCCTCCTGTGACAGTCGGTGGTAACCAGGGAAAACCACCTGCAACCATGGTAACCAAGGACACCCCTACCACAGTCACTCGTAACCAAGGACACCTCTCCTGTGACCGTGGTTACCAGGACACGCACATATGACAGTCGGTGGTAACCAGGGACACGCATCTCTGACAGTCAGTGGTAACCAGGGAAACCCACCTGCGACCATGGTAACCAAGGACAACCCTCCTGTCACAGTCAGAGGTAACCAGGGACACATCTCCTGTGCCAGTTGTAACCAAGGACACCCCTCCTGTGACAATGGTACCCAGGGACAGCCCTCCTGTGACAGTCAGTGGTAACCATGTACACTCAACTGTGACAGTCGGTGGTAACCAGGGAAACCCACCTGTGACATTCACAGTGCCCAGGGACACCTGCCTGTGACAGTCGGTGGTAACCAAGGACACGCATTTCTGACAGTCGGTGGTAACCAGGGAAACCCACCTGTGACCATGGTAACCAAGGACACCCCTCCTGTGACAATGGTACCCAGGGACAGCCCTCCTGTGACAGTCGGTGGTAATCAGGGAAACTCACCTGTGACATTCACAGTGCCCAGGGACACCGGCCTGTGACAGTCGGTGGTAACCAGGGACACGCAACTCTGACAGTCGGTGGTAACCAGGGAAACCCACCTGTGACCATGGTAACCAAGGACACACCTACTGTGCCAGTCACTGGTAACCACGGACACCTCTCCTGTGACTGTGGTTACCAGGGAAACGCACATATGACAGTCGGTGGTAACCAGGGACACGCATCTCTGACAGTCAGTGGTAACCAGGGAAACCCACCTGTGAACAAGTTAACCAAGGACACCCCTACCCACAGTCACTGGTAACGAAGGACACCTCTCCTGTGACCGTGGTTACCAGGACACGCACATATGACAGTCGGTGGTAACCAGGGACACGCATCTCTGACAGTCAGTGGTAACCAGGGAAACCCACCTGCGACCATGGTAACCAAGGACACCCCTCCAGTGACAGTCAGTGGTAACCAGGGACACACCTCCTGTGCCAGTGGTAACCAAGGACACCCCTACCCACAGTCAATGGTAACCAAGGACACCTCTCCTGTGACCGTGGTTATCAGGGAGACGCATCTCTGACAGTCGGTGGTAACCAGGGAAAACCACCTGTGACATTCACAGTGCCCAGGGACACCGGCCTGTGACAGTCGGTGGTAACCAGGGAGACGCATCTCTGACAGTCGGTGGTAACCAGGGAAACCAACCTGTGACCATGGTAACCAAGGACACCCCTCTGTGACAATGGTACCCACGGACAGCCCTCCTGTGACAGTCGGTGGTAACCAGGGAAACACACCTGTGACCATGGTAACCAAGGACACCCCTACCCACTGTCACTGGTAACCAAGGACACCTCTCCTGTGACCGTGGTTATCAGGGAGACGCATCTCTGACAGTCGGTGGTAACCAGGGAAACCCACCTGTGACCATGGTAACCAATGACACCCCTCCTGTGACAATGGTACCCAGGGACAGCCATCCTGTGACAGTCGGTGGTAACCAGGGAAACCCACCTGTGACATTCACAGTGCCCAGGGACACCGGCCTGTGACAGTCGGTGGTAACCAGGGAGACGCATCTCTGACAGTCGGTGGTAACCAGGGAAACCAACCTGTGACCATGGTAACCAAGGACACCCCTCTGTGACAATGGTACCCAGGGACAGCCCTCCTGTGACAGTCGGTGGTAACCAGGGAAACACACCTGTGACCATGGTAACCAAGGACACCCCTACCCACTGTCACTGGTAACCAAGGACACCTCTCCTGTGACCGTGGTTATCAGGGAGACGCATCTCTGACAGTCGGTGGTAACCAGGGAAACCCACCTGTGACCATGGTAACCAAGGACACCCCTCCTGTGACAATGGTACCCAGGGACAGCCCTCCTGTGACAGTCGGTGGTAACCAGGGAAACCCACCTGTGACCATGGTAACCAAGGACACCCCTCCTGTGACAATGGTACCCAGGGACAGCCCTCCTGTGACAGTCGGTGGTAACCAGGGAAACCCACCTGTGACCATGGTAACCAAGGACACACCTACTGTGACAGTCAATGGTAACCACGGACACCTCTCCTGTGACCGTGGCTACCAGGGACACGCACATATGACAGTCGGTGGTAACCAGGGACACGCATCTCTGACAGTCAGTGGTAACCAGGGAAACCCACCTGCGACCATGTTAACCAAGGACACCCCTCCTGTGACAGTCAGTGGTAACCAGGGACACAGTTCCTGTGCCAGTGGTAACCAAGGACACCCCTCCTGTGACAATGGTACCCAGGGACAGCCCTCCTGTGACAGTCGGTGGTAACCAGGGAAAACCACCTGCAACCATGGTAACCAAGGACACCCCTACCACAGTCACTCGTAACCAAGGACACCTCTCCTGTGACCGTGGTTACCAGGACACGCACATATGACAGTCGGTGGTAACCAGGGACACGCATCTCTGACAGTCAGTGGTAACCAGGGAAACCCACCTGCGACCATGGTAACCAAGGACAACCCTCCTGTCACAGTCAGTGGTAACCAGGGACACATCTCCTGTGCCAGTTGTAACCAAGGACACCCCTCCTGTGACAATGGTACCCAGGGACAGCCCTCCTGTGACAGTCAGTGGTAACCATGTACACTCAACTGTGACAGTCGGTGGTAACCAGGGAAACCCACCTGTGACATTCACAGTGCCCAGGGACACCTGCCTGTGACAGTCGGTGGTAACCAAGGACACGCATTTCTGACAGTCGGTGGTAACCAGGGAAACCCACCTGTGACCATGGTAACCAAGGACACCCCTCCTGTGACAATGGTACCCAGGGACAGCCCTCCTGTGACAGTCGGTGGTAATCAGGGAAACTCACCTGTGACATTCACAGTGCCCAGGGACACCGGCCTGTGACAGTCGGTGGTAACCAGGGACACGCAACTCTGACAGTCGGTGGTAACCAGGGAAACCCACCTGTGACCATGGTAACCAAGGACACACCTACTGTGCCAGTCACTGGTAACCACGGACACCTCTCCTGTGACTGTGGTTACCAGGGACACGCACATATGACAGTCGGTGGTAACCAGGGACACGCATCTCTGACAGTCAGTGGTAACCAGGGAAACCCACCTGTGAACAAGTTAACCAAGGACACCCCTACCCACAGTCACTGGTAACCAAGGACACCTCTCCTGTGACCGTGGTTACCACGACACGCACATATGACAGTCGGTGGTAACCAGGGACACGCATCTCTGACAGTCAGTGGTAACCAGGGAAACCCACCTGCGACCATGGTAACCAAGGACACCCCTCCAGTGACAGTCAGTGGTAACCAGGGACACACCTCCTGTGCCAGTGGTAACCAAGGACACCCCTACCCACAGTCACTGGTAACCAAGGACACCTCTCCTGTGACCGTGGTTATCAGGGAGACGCATCTCTGACAGTCGGTGGTAACCAGGGAAAACCACCTGTGACATTCACAGTGCCCAGGGACATCGGCCTGTGACAGTCGGTGGTAACCAGGGAGACGCATCTCTGACAGTCGGTGGTAACCAGGGAAACCAACCTGTGACCATGGTAACCAAGGACACCCCTCTGTGACAATGGTACCCACGGACAGCCCTCCTGTGACAGTCGGTGGTAACCAGGGAAACACACCTGTGACCATGGTAACCAAGGACACCCCTACCCACTGTCACTGGTAACCAATGACACCTCTCCTGTGACCGTGGTTATCAGGGAGACGCATCTCTGACAGTCGGTGGTAACCAGGGAAACCCACCTGTGACCATGGTAACCAAGGACACCCCTCCTGTGACAATGGTACCCAGGGACAGCCCTCCTGTGACAGTCGGTGGTAACCAGGGAAACCCACCTGTGACCATGGTAACCAAGGACACCCCTCCTGTGACAATGGTACCCAGGGACAGCCATCCTGTGACAGTCGGTGGTAACCAGGGAAACCCACCTGTGACATTCACAGTGCCCAGGGACACCGGCCTGTGACAGTCGGTGGTAACCAGGGACACGCAACTCTGACAGTCGGTGGTAACCAGGGAAACCCACCTGTGACCATGGTAACCAAGGATACCCCTCTGTGACAATGGTACCCAGGGACAGCCCTCCTGTGACAGTCGGTGGTAACCAGGGAAACACACCTGTGACCATGGTAACCAAGGACACCCCTACCCACTGTCACTGGTAACCAAGGACACCTCTCCTGTGACCGTGGTTATCAGGGAGACGCATCTCTGACAGTCGGTGGTAACCAGGGCAACCCACCTCTGACATTCACAGTGCCCAGGGACACCGGCCTGTGACAGTCGGTGGTAACCAGGGAGACGCATCTCTGACAGTCGGTGGTAACCAGGGAAACCCACCTGTGACCATGGTAACCAAGGACACCCCTCTGTGACAATGGTACCCAGGGACAGCCCTCCTGTGACAGTCAGTGGTAACCAGGGAAACCCACCTGTGACCATGGTAACCAAGGACACCCCTCCTGTGACAATGGTACCCAGGGACAGCCCTCCTGTGACAGTCGGTGGTAATCAGGGAAACTCACCTTTGACATTCACAGTGCCCAGGGACACAGGCCTGTGACAGTCGGTGGTAACCAGGGACACGCATCTCTGACAGTCGGTGGTAACCAGGGAAACCCACCTGTGACCATGGTAACCAAGGACACACCTACTGTGCCAGTCACTGGTAACCACGGACACCTCTCCTGTGACTGTGGTTACCAGGGACACGCACATATGACAGTCGGTGGTAACCAGGGACACGCATCTCTGACAGTCAGTGGTAACCAGGGAAACCCACCTGTGAACAAGTTAACCAAGGACACCCCTACCCACAGTCACTGGTAACCAACGACACCTCTCCTGTGACCGTGGTTACCAGGACACGCACATATGACAGTCGGTGGTAACCAGGGACACGCATCTCTGACAGTCAGTGGTAACCAGGGAAACCCACCTGCGACCATGGTAACCAAGGACACCCCTCCTGTGACAGTCAGTGGTAACCAGGGACACACCTCCTGTGCCAGTGGTAACCAAGGACACCCCTACCAACAGTCACTGGTAACCAAGGACACCTCTCCTGTGACCGTGGTTATCAGGGAGACGCATCTCTGACAGTCGGTGGTAACCAGGGAAAACCACCTGTGACATTCACAGTGCCCAGGGACACCGGCCTGTGACAGTCGGTGGTAACCAGGGAGACGCATCTCTGACAGTCGGTGGTAACCAGGGAAACCAACCTGTGACCATGGTAACCAAGGACACCCCTCTGTGACAATGGTACCCACGGACAGCCCTCCTGTGACAGTCGGTGGTAACCAGGGAAACACACCTGTGACCATGGTAACCAAGGACACCCCTACCCACTGTCACTGGTAACCAAGGACACCTCTCCTGTGACCGTGGTTATCAGGGAGACGCATCTCTGACAGTCGGTGGAAACCAGGGAAACCCACCTGTGACCATGGTAACCAAGGACACCCCTCCTGTGACAATGGTACCCAGGACAGCCCTCCTGTGACAGTCGGTGGTAACCAGGGAAACCCACCTGTGATCATGGTAACCAAGGACACCCCTCCTGTGACAATGGTACCCCGGGACAGCCCTCCTGTGACAGTCGGTGGTAACCAGGGAAACCCACCTGTGACCATGGTAACCAAGGACACCCCTCCTGTGACAATGGTACCCAGGGACAGCCATCCTGAGACAGTTGGTGGTAACCAGGGAAACCCACCTGTGACATTCACAGTGCCCAGGGACACCGGCCTGTGACAGTCGGTGGTAACCAGGGACACGCATCTCTGACAGTCGGTGGTAACCAGGGAAACCCACCTGTGACCATGGTAACCAAGGACACACCTACTGTGACAGTCACTGGTAACCACGGACACCTCTCCTGTGACCGTGGCTACCACGGACACGCACATATGACAGTCGGTGGTAACCAGGGACACGCATCTCTGACAGTCGGTGGTAACAAGGGAAACCCACCTGTCGCCATGGTAACCAAGGACCCACCTACTGTGACAGTCACTGGTAACCACGGACACCTCTCCTGTGACCATGGTTACCAGGGACACGCATATATGACAGTCGGTGGTAAACAGGGACACGCATCTATGACAGTCAGTGGTAACCAGGGAAACCCACCTGCGACCATGGTAACCAAGGACACCCTTACTGTGACAGTCAGTGGTAACCAGGGACACACCTCCTGTGCCAGTGGTAACCAAGGACACCCCTCCTGTCACAATGGTACCAGGGACAGCCCTCCTGTGACAGTCGGTGGTAACCAGGGAAACCCACCTGTGACCATGGTAACCAAGGACACCCCTCCTGTGACAATGGTACCCAGGGACAGCCCTCCTGTGACAGTCGGTGGTAACCAGGGAAACACACCTGTGACCATGGTAACCAAGGACACCCCTACCCACAGTCACTGGTAACCAAGGACACCTCTCCTGTGACCGTGGTTACCAGGACACGCACATATGACAGTCGGTGGTAACCAGGGACACGCATCTCTGACAGTCGGTGGTAACCAGGGAAACCCACCTGTGACCATGGTAACCAAGGACACCCCTCTGTGACAATGGTACCCAGGGACAGCCCTCCTGTGACAGTCGGTGGTAACCAGGGAAACACACCTGTGACCGTGGTAACCAAGGACACCCCTACCCACTGTCACTGGTAACCAAGGACACCTCTCCTGTGACCGTGGTTATCA
This sequence comes from Rangifer tarandus platyrhynchus, assembly GCA_949782905.1. Taxonomy (NCBI): domain Eukaryota; kingdom Metazoa; phylum Chordata; class Mammalia; order Artiodactyla; family Cervidae; genus Rangifer; species Rangifer tarandus. The sequence continues at coordinate 46,307,098 of OX460344.1, forward strand.
GGGAGACGCATCTCTGACAGTCGGTGCTAACCAGGGAAACACACCTGTGACATTCACAGTGCCCAGGGACACCGGCCTGTGACAGTCGGTGGTAACAAGGGAGACGCATCTCTGACAGTCGGTGGTAACCAGGGAAACCCACCTGTGACCATGGTAACCAAGGACACCCCTCTGTGACAATGGTACCCAGGGACAGCCGTCCTGTGACAGTCGGTGGTAACCAGGGAAACCCACCTGTGACATTCACAGTGCCCAGGGACACCGGCCTGTGACAGTCGGTGGTAATCAGGGACACGCATCTCTGACAGTCGGTGGTAACCAGGGAAACCCACCTGTGACCATGGTAACCAAGGACACACCTACTGTGACAGTCACTGGTAACCACGGACACCTCTCCTGTGACCGTGGCTACCAGGGACACGCACATATGACAGTCGGTGGTAACCAGGGACACGCATCTCTGACAGTCAGTGGTAACCAGGGAAACCCACCTGTCGCCATGGTAACCAAGGACCCACCTACTGTGACAGTCACTGGTAACCACGGACACCTCTCCTGTGACCGTGGTTACCAGGGACACGCATATATGACAGTCGGTGGTAACCAGGGACACGCATCTCTGACAGTCAGTGGTAACCAGGGAAACCCACCTGCGACCATGGTAACCAAGGACACCCTTCCTGTGACAGTCAGTGGTAACCAGGGACACACCTCCTGTGCCAGTGGTAACCAAGGACACCCCTCCTGTCACAATGGTACCAGGGACAGCCCTCCTGTGAGAGTCGGTGGTAACCAGGGAAACCCACCTGTGACCATGGTAACCAAGGACACCCCTCCTGTGACAATGGTACCCCGGGACAGCCCTCCTGTGACAGTCGGTGGTAACCAGGGAAACCCACCTGTGACCATGGTAACCAATGACACCCCTCCTGTGACAATGGTACCCAGGGACAGCCATCCTGTGACAGTCGGTGGTAACCAGGGAAACCCACCTGTGACATTCACAGTGCCCAGGGACACCGGCCTGTGACAGTCGGTGGTAACCAGGGAGACGCATCTCTGACAGTCGGTGGTAACCAGGGAAACCAACCTGTGACCATGGTAACCAAGGACACCCCTCTGTGACAATGGTACCCAGGGACAGCCCTCCTGTGACAGTCGGTGGTAACCAGGGAAACCCACCTGTGACCATGGTAACCAAGGACACCCCTACCCACTGTCACTGGTAACCAAGGACACCTCTCCTGTGACCGTGGTTATCAGGGAGACGCATCTCTGACAGTCGGTGGTAACCAGGGAAACCCACCTGTGACCATGGTAACCAAGGACACCCCTCCTGTGACAATGGTACCCAGGGACAGCCCTCCTGTGACAGTCGGTGGTAACCAGGGAAACCCACCTGTGACCATGGTAACCAAGGACACCCCTCCTGTGACAATGGTACCCAGGGACAGCCCTCCTGTGACAGTCGGTGGTAACCAGGGAAACCCACCTGTGACCATGGTAACCAAGGACACACCTACTGTGACAGTCAATGGTAACCACGGACACCTCTCCTGTGACCGTGGCTACCAGGGACACGCACATATGACAGTCGGTGGTAACCAGGGACACGTATCTCTGACAGTCAGTGGTAACCAGGGAAACCCACCTGCGACCATGTTAACCAAGGACACCCCTCCTGTGACAGTCAGTGGTAACCAGGGACACAGTTCCTGTGCCAGTGGTAACCAAGGACACCCCTCCTGTGACAATGGTACCCAGGGACAGCCCTCCTGTGACAGTCGGTGGTAACCAGGGAAAACCACCTGCAACCATGGTAACCAAGGACACCCCTACCACAGTCACTCGTAACCAAGGACACCTCTCCTGTGACCGTGGTTACCAGGACACGCACATATGACAGTCGGTGGTAACCAGGGACACGCATCTCTGACAGTCAGTGGTAACCAGGGAAACCAACCTGTGACCATGGTAACCAAGGACAACCCTCCTGTCACAGTCAGTGGTAACCAGGGACACATCTCCTGTGCCAGTTGTAACCAAGGACACCCCTCCTGTGACAATGGTACCCAGGGACAGCCCTCCTGTGACAGTCAGTGGTAACCATGTACACTCAACTGTGACAGTCGGTGGTAACCAGGGAAACCCACCTGTGACATTCACAGTGCCCAGGGACACCTGCCTGTGACAGTCGGTGGTAACCAAGGACACGCATTTCTGACAGTCGGTGGTAACCAGGGAAACCCACCTGTGACCATGGTAACCAAGGACACCCCTACCCAAAGTCACTGGTAACCAAGGACACCTCTCCTGTGACCGTGGTTACCAGGGACACGCATCTCTGACAGTCGGTGGTAACCAGGGAAACCCACCTGTGACCACGGTAACCAAGGACACCCCTCCTGTGACAATAGTACCCAGGGACAGCCCTCCTGTGACAGTCGGTGGTAACCAGGGAAACCCACTTGTGACCATGGTAACCAAGGACACCCCTACCCACAGTCACTCGTAACCAAGGACACCTCTCCTGTGACCGTGGTTACCAGGACACGCACATATGACAGTCGGTGGTAACCAGGGACAGGCATTTCTGACAGTCAGTGGTAACCAGGGAAACCCACCTGCAACCATGGTAACCAAGGACACCCCTCCTGTGACAGTCAGTGGTAACCAGGCAAATACCTCCTGTGCCAGTGGTAACCAAGGACACCCCTCCTGTCACAATGGTACCCAGGGACAGCCCTCCTGTGACAGTCAGTGGTAACCATGTACACTCACCTGTGACAGTCGGTGGTAACCAGGGAAACCCACCTGTGACATTCACAGTGCCCAGGGACACCGGCCTGTGACAGTCGGTGGTAACCAGGGAGACGCATCTCTGACAGTCGGTGGTAACCAGGGAAACCCACCTGTGACCATGGTAACCAAGGACACCCCTCCTGTGACAATGGTACCAAGGGACAGCCCTCCTGTGACAGTCGGTGGTAACCAGGGAAAACCACCTGTGACCATGGTAACCAAGGACACCCCTACCCACAGTCACTGGTAAGCAAGGACACCTCTCCTGTGACCGTGGTTATCAGGGAGACGCATCTCTGACAGTCGGTGGTAACCAGGGAAACCCACCTGTGACCATGGTAACCAAGGACACCCCTCCTGTGACAATGGTACCCAGGGAGAGCCCTCCTGTGACAGTCGGTGGTAACCAGGGAAACCCACCTGTGACCATGGTAACCAAGGACACCCCTCCTGTGACAATGGTACCCAGGGACAGCCATCCTGTGACAGTCGGTGGTAACCAGGGAAACCCACCTGTGACATTCACAGTGCCCAGGGACACCTGCCTGTGACAGTCGGTGGTAACCAGGGACACATATTTCTGACAGTCGGTGGTAACCAGGGAAACCCACCTGTGACCATGGTAACCAAGGACACCCCTCCTGTGACAATGGTATCCATGGACAGCCCTCCTGTGACAGTCGGTGGTAACAAGGGAAACCCACCTGTGACCATGGTAACCAAGGACACCCCTACCCACAGTCACTGGTAACCAAGGACACCTCTCCTGTGACCATGGTTACCAGGGACACGCATCTCTGACAGTCGGTGGTAATCAGGGAAACCCACCTGTGACGACGGTAACCAAGGACACCCCTCCTGTGACAATAGTACCCACAGACAGCCCTCCTGTGACAGTCGGTGGTAACCAGGGAAACCCACCTGTGACCATGGTAACCAAGGACACCCCAACCCACAGTCACTGGTAACCAAGGACACCTCTCCTGTGACAGTGGTTACCAGGACACGCACATATGACAGTCGGTGGTAACCAGGGAGAGGCATTTCTGACAGTCAGTGGTAACCAGGGAAACCCACCTGCAATCATGGTAACCAAGGACACCCCTCCTGTGACAGTCAGTGGTAACCAGCCAAACACCTCCTGTGCCAGTGGCAACCAAGGACACCCCTCCTGTCACAATGGTACCCAGGGACAGCCCTCCTGTGACAGTCAGTGGTAACCATGTACACTCACCTGTGACAGTCGGTGGTAACCAGGGAAACCCACCTGTGACATTCACAGTGCCCAGGGACACCGGCCTGTGACAGTCGGTGGTAACTAGGGAGACGCATCTCTGACAGTCGGTGGTAACCAGGGAAACACACCTGTGACCATGGTAACCAAGGACACCCCTACCCACAGTCACTGGTAACCAAGGACACCTCTCCTGTGACCGTGGTTACCAGGACACGCACATATGACAGTCGGTGGTAACCAGGGACACGCATCTCTGACAGTCGGTGGTAACCAGGGAAACCCACCTGTGACCATGGTAACCAAGGACACCACTCTGTGACAATGGTACCCAGGGACAGCCCTCCTGTGACAGTCGGTGGTAACCAGGGAAACACACCTGTGACCATGGTAACCAAGGACACCCCTACCCACTGTCACTGGTAACCAAGGACACCTCTCCTGTGACCGTGGTTATCAGGGAGACGCATCTCTGACAGTCGGTGGTAACCAGGGAAACCCACCTGTTACATTCACAGTGCCCAGGGACACCGGCCTGTGACAGTCGGTGGTAACCAGGGAGACGCATCTCTGACAGTCGGTGGTAACCAGGGAAACCCACCTGTGACCATGGTAACCAAGGACACCCCTCTGTGACAATGGTACCCAGGGACAGCCCTCCTGTGACAGTCGGTGGTAAACAGGGAAACCCACCTGTGACCATGGTAACCAAGGATACCCCTCCTGTGACAATGGTACCCAGGGACAGCCATCCTGTGACAGTCGGTGGTAACCAGGGAAACCCACCTGTGACATTCACAGTGCCCAGGGACACCTGCCTGTGACAGTCGGTGGTAACCAGGGACACATATTTCTGACAGTCGGTGGTAACCAGGGAAACCCACCTGTGACCATGGTAACCAAGGACACCCCTCCTGTGACAATGGTATCCATGGACAGCCCTCCTGTGACAGTCGGTGGTAACAAGGGAAACCCACCTGTGACCATGGTAACCAAGGACACCCCTACCCACAGTCACTGGTAACCAAGGACACCTCTCCTGTGACCATGGTTACCAGGGACACGCATCTCTGACAGTCGGTGGTAACCAGGGAAACCCACCTGTGACGACGGTAACCAAGGACACCCCTCCTGTGACAATAGTACCCACAGACAGCCCTCCTGTGACAGTCGGTGGTAACCAGGGAAACCCACCTGTGACCATGGTAACCAAGGACACCCCTCCTGTGACAATGGTACCCAGGGACAGCCCTCCTGTGACAGTCGGTGGTAACCAGGGAAACCCACCTGTGACCATGGTAACCAATGACACCCCTCCTGTGACAATGGTACCCCGGGACAGCCCTCCTGTGACAGTCGGTGGTAACCAGGGAAACCCACCTGTGACCATGGTAACCAAGGACACCCCTCCTGTGACAATGGTACCCAGGGACAGCCATCCTGTGACAGTTGGTGGTAACCAGGGAAACCCACCTGTGACATTCACAGTGCCCAGGGACACCGGCCTGTGACAGTCGGTGGTAACCAGGGACAAGCATCTCTGACAGTCGGTGGTAACCAGGGAAACCCACCTGTGACCATGGTAACCAAGGACACACCTACTGTGACAGTCACTGGTAACCACGGACACCTCTCCTGTGACCGTGGCTACCACGGACACGCACATATGACAGTCGGTGGTAACCAGGGACACGCATCTCTGACAGTCGGTGGTAACAAGGGAAACCCACCTGTCGCCATGGTAACCAAGGACCCACCTACTGTGACAGTCACTGGTAACCACGGACACCTCTCCTGTGACCATGGTTACCAGGGACACGCATATATGACAGTCGGTGGTAAACAGGGACACGCATCTATGACAGTCAGTGGTAACCAGGGAAACCCACCTGCGACCATGGTAACCAAGGACACCCTTCCTGTGACAGTCAGTGGTAACCAGGGACACACCTCCTGTGCCAGTGGTAACCAAGGACACCCCTCCTGTCACAATGGTACCAGGGACAGCCCTCCTGTGACAGTCGGTGGTAACCAGGGAAACCCACCTGTGACCATGGTAACCAAGGACACCCCTCCTGTGACAATGGTACCCAGGGACAGCCCTCCTGTGACAGTCGGTGGTAACCAGGGAAACACACCTGTGACCATGGTAACCAAGGACACCCCTACCCACAGTCACTGGTAACCAAGGACACCTCTCCTGTGACCGTGGTTACCAGGACACGCACATATGACAGTCGGTGGTAACCAGGGACACGCATCTCTGACAGTCGGTGGTAACCAGGGAAACCCACCTGTGACCATGGTAACCAAGGACACCCCTCTGTGACAATGGTACCCAGGGACAGCCCTCCTGTGACAGTCGGTGGTAACCAGGGAAACACACCTGTGACCATGGTAACCAAGGACACCCCTACCCACTGTCACTGGTAACCAAGGACACCTCTCCTGTGACCGTGGTTATCAGGGAGACGCATCTCTGACAGTCGGTGCTAACCAGGGAAACACACCTGTGACATTCACAGTGCCCAGGGACACCGGACTGGGACAGTCGGTGGTAACCAGGAAGACGCATCTCTGACAGTCGGTGGTAACCAGGGAAACCCACCTGTGACCATGGTAACCAAGGACACCCCTCTGTGACAATGGTACCCAGGGACAGCCCTCCTGTGACAGTCGGTGGTAACCAGGGAAACCCACCTGTGACCATGGTAACCAAGGACACCCCTACCCAAAGTCACTGGTAACCAAGGACACCTCTCCTGTGACCGTGGTTACCACGGACACGCATCTCTGACAGTCGGTGGTAACCAGGGAAACCCACCTGTGACCACGGTAACCAAGGACACCCCTCCTGTGACAATAGTACCCTGGGACAGCCCTCCTGTGACAGTCGGTGGTAACCAGGGAAACCCACTTGTGACCATGGTAACCAAGGACACCCCTACCCACAGTCACTCGTAACCAAGGACACCTCTCCTGTGACCGTGGTTACCAGGACACGCACATATGACAGTCGGTGGTAACCAGGGACAGGCATTTCTGACAGTCAGTGGTAACCAGGGAAACCCACCTGCAACCATGGTAACCAAGGACACCCCTCCTGTGACAGTCAGTGGTAACCAGGGACACACCTCCTGTGCTAGTGGTAACCAAGCACACCCCTCCTGTCACAATGGTACCCAGGGACAGCCCTCCTGTGACAGTCAGTGGTAACCATGTACACTCACCTGTGACAGTTGGTGGTAACCAGGGAAACACACCTGTGACATTCACAGTGCCCAGGGACACCGGACTGGGACAGTCGGTGGTAACCAGGAAGACGCATTTCTGACAGTCGGTGGTAACCAGGGAAACCCACCTGTGACCATGGTAACCAAGGACACCCCTCTGTGACAATGGTACCCAGGGACAGCCCTCCTGTGACAGTCAGTGGTAACCAGGGAAACCCACCTGTGACCATGGTAACCAAGGACACCCCTCCTGTGACAATGGTACCCAGGGACAGCCCTCCTGTGACAGTCGGTGGTAACCAGGGAAACCCACCTGTGACCATGGTAACCAAGGACACCCCTCCTGTGACAATGGTACCCAGGGACAGCCATCCTGTGACAGTCGGTGGTAACCAGGGAAACCCACCTGTGACATTCACAGTGCCCAGGGACACCTGCCTGTGACAGTCGGTGGTAACCAGGGAAACCCACCTGTGACCATGGTAACCAAGGACACCCCTCCTGTGACAATGGTACCCAGGGACAGCCCTCCTGTGACAGTCGGTGGTAACCAGGGAAACCCACCTGTGACCATGGTAACCAAGGACACCCCTCCTGTGACAATGGAACCCAGGGACAGCCGTCCTGTGACAGTCGGTGGTAACCAGGGAGACGCATCTCTGACAGTCGGTGGTAACCAGGGAAACCCACCTGTGACCATGTTAACCAAGGACACCCCTCTGTGACAATGGTACCCAGGGACAGCCCTCCTGTGACAGTCGGTGGTAACCAGGGAAACACACCTGTGACCATGGTAACCAAGGACACCCCTACCCACAGTCACTGGTAACCAAGGACACCTATCCTGTGACCGTGGTTATCAGGGAGACGCATCTCTGACAGTCGGTGGTAACCAGGGAAACCCACCTGTGACATTCACAGTGCCCAGGGACACCGGCCTGTGACAGTCGGTGGTAACCAGGGACACGCATCTCTGACAGTCAGTGGTAACCAGGGAAACCCACCTGCGACCATGTTAAACAAGGACACCCCTCCTGTGACAGTCAGTGGTAACCAGGGACACACCTCCTGTGCCAGTGGTAACCAAGGACACCCCTCCTGTGACAACGGTACCCAGGGACAGCCCTCCTGTGACAGTAGGTGGTAACCAGGGAAAACCACCTGTGAACATGGTAACCAAGGACACCCCTACCCACAGTCACTGGTAACCAAGGACACCTCTCCTGTGACCGTGGTTACCAGGACACGCACATATGACAGTCGGTGGTAACCAGGGACACGCATTTCTGACAGTCAGTGGTAACCAGGGAAACCCACCTGCGACCATGGTAACCAAGGACACCCCTCCTGTGACAGTCAGTGGTAACCAGGGACACACCTCCTGTGCTAGTGGTAACCAAGCACACCCCTCCTGTCACAATGGTACCCAGGGACAGCCCTCCTGTGACAGTCAGTGGTAACCATGTACACTCACCTGTGACAGTTGGTGGTAACCAGGGAAACCCACCTGTGACATTCACAGTGCCCAGGGACACCGGACTGGGACAGTCGGTGGTAACCAGGAAGACGCATCTCTGACAGTCGGTGGTAACCAGGGAAACCCACCTGTGACCATGGTAACCAAGGACACCCCTCTGTGACAATGGTACCCAGGGACAGCCCTCCTGTGACAGTCAGTGGTAACCAGGGAAACCCACCTGTGACCATGGTAACCAAGGACACCCCTCCTGTGACAATGGTACCCAGGGACAGCCCTCCTGTGACAGTCGGTGGTAATCAGGGAAACTCACCTGTGACATTCACAGTGCCCAGGGACACCGGCCTGTGACAGTCGGTGGTAACCAGGGACACGCAACTCTGACAGTCGGTGGTAACCAGGGAAACCCACCTGTGACCATGGTAACCAAGGACACACCTACTGTGCCAGTCACTGGTAACCACGGACACCTCTCCTGTGACTGTGGTTACCAGGGACACGCACATATGACAGTCGGTGGTAACCAGGGACACGCATCTCTGACAGTCAGTGGTAACCAGGGAAACCCACCTGTGAACAAGTTAACCAAGGACACCCCTACCCACAGTCACTGGTAACCAAGGACACCTCTCCTGTGACCGTGGTTACCAGGACACGCACATATGACAGTCGGTGGTAACCAGGGACACGCATCTCTGACAGTCAGTGGTAACCAGGGAAACCCACCTGCGACCATGGTAACCAAGGACACCCCTCCTGTGACAGTCAGTGGTATCCAGGGACACACCTCCTGTGCCAGTGGTAACCAAGGACACCCCTACCCACAGTCACTGGTAACCAAGGACACGTCTCCTGTGACCGTGGTTATCAGGGAGACGCATCTCTGACAGTCGGTGGTAACCAGGGAAAACCACCTGTGACATTCACAGTGCCCAGGGACACCGGCCTGTGACAGTCGGTGGTAACCAGGGAGACGCATCTCTGACAGTCGGTGGTAACCAGGGAAACCAACCTGTGACCATGGTAACCAAGGACACCCCTCTGTGACAATGGTACCCACGGACAGCCCTCCTGTGACAGTCGGTGGTAACCAGGGAAACACACCTGTGACCATGGTAACCAAGGACACCCCTACCCACAGTCACTGGTAAGCAAGGACACCTCTCCTGTGACCGTGGTTATCAGGGAGACGCATCTCTGACAGTCGGTGGTAACCAGGGAAACCCACCTGTGACCATGGTAACCAAGGACACCCCTCCTGTGACAATGGTACCCAGGGACAGCCCTCCTGTGACAGTCGGTGGTAACCAGGGAAACCCACCTGTGACCATGGTAACCAAGGACACCCCTCCTGTGACAATGGTACCCAGGGACAGCCATCCTGTGACAGTCGGTGGTAACCAGGGAAACCCACCTGTGACATTCACAGTGCCCAGGGACACCGGCCTGTGACAGTCGGTGTTAACCAGGGACACGCATCTCTGACAGTTGGTGGTAACCAGGGAAACCCACCTGTGACCATGGTAACCAAGGACACCCCTCTGTGACAATGGTACCCAGGGACAGCCCTCCTGTGACAGTCGGTGGTAACCAGGGAAACACACCTGTGACCATGGTAACCAAGGACACCCCTACCCACTGTCACTGGTAACCAAGGACACCTCTCCTGTGACCGTGGTTATCAGGGAGACGCATCTCTGACAGTCGGTGGTAACCAGGGCAACCCACCTGTGACATTCACAGTGCCCAGGGACACCGGCCTGTGACAGTCGGTGGTAACAAGGGAGACGCATCTCTGACAGTCGGTGGTAACCAGGGAAACCCACCTGTGACCATGGTAACCAAGGACACCCCTCTGTGACAATGGTACCCAGGGACAGCCGTCCTGTGAGAGTCGGTGGTAACCAGGGAAACCCACCTGTGGCATTCACAGTGCCCAGGGACACCGGCCTGTGACAGTCGGTGGTAATCAGGGACACGCATCTCTGACAGTCGGTGGTAACCAGGGAAACCCACCTGTGACCATGGTAACCAAGGACACACCTACTGTGACAGTCACTGGTAACCACGGACACCTCTCCTGTGACCGTGGCTACCAGGGACACGCACATATGACAGTCGGTGGTAACCAGGGACACGCATCTCTGACAGTCAGTGGTAACCAGGGAAACCCACCTGTCGCCATGGTAACCAAGGACCCACCTACTGTGACAGTCACTGGTAACCACGGACACCTCTCCTGTGACCGTGGTTACCAGGGACACGCATATATGACAGTCGGTGGTAACCAGGGACACGCATCTCTGACAGTCAGTGATAACCAGGGAAACCCACCTGCGACCATGGTAACGAAGGACACCCTTCCTGTGACAGTCAGTGGTAACCAGGGACACACCTCCTGTGCCAGTGGTAACCAAGGACACCCCTCCTGTCACAATGGTACCAGGGACAGCCCTCCTGTGACAGTCGGTGGTAACCAGGGAAACCCACCTGTGACCATGGTAACCAAGGACACCCCTCCTGTGACAATGGTACCCCGGGACAGCCCTCCTGTGACAGTCGGTGGTAACCAGGGAAACCCACCTGTGACCATGGTAACCAATGACACCCCTCCTGTGACAATGGTACCCAGGGACAGCCATCCTGTGACAGTCGGTGGTAACCAGGGAAACCCACCTGTGACATTCACAGTGCCCAGGGACACCGGCCTGTGACAGTCGGTGGTAACCAGGGAGACGCATCTCTGACAGTCGGTGGTAACCAGGGAAACCAACCTGTGACCATGGTAACCAAGGACACCCCTCTGTGACAATGGTACCCAGGGACAGCCCTCCTGTGACAGTCGGTGATAACCAGGGAAACACTCCTGTGACCATGGTAACCAAGGACACCCCTACCCACTGTCACTGGTAACCAAGGACACCTCTCCTGTGACCGTGGTTATCAGGGAGACGCATCTCTGACAGTCGGTGGTAACCAGGGAAACCCACCTGTGACCATGGTAACCAAGGACACCCCTCCTGTGACAATGGTACCCAGGGACAGCCCTCCTGTGACAGTCGGTGGTAACCAGGGAAACCCACCTGTGACCATGGTAACCAAGGACAACCCTCCTGTGACAATGGTACCCAGGGACAGCCCTCCTGTGACAGTCGGTGGTAACCAGGGAAACCCACCTGTGACCATGGTAACCAAGGACACACCTACTGTGACAGTAACTGGTAACCACGGACACCTCTCCTGTGACCGTGGCTACCAGGGACACGCACATATGACAGTCGGTGGTAACCAGGGACACGCATCTCTGACAGTCAGTGGTAACCAGGGAAACCCACCTGCGACCATGTTAACCAAGGACACCCCTCCTGTGACAGTCAGTGGTAACCAGGGACACAGTTCCTGTGCCAGTGGTAACCAAGGACACCCCTCCTGTGACAATGGTACCCAGGGACAGCCCTCCTGTGACAGTCGGTGGTAACCAGGGAAAACCACCTGCAACCATGGTAACCAAGGACACCCCTACCACAGTCACCCGTAACCAAGGACACCTCTCCTGTGACCGTGGTTACCAGGACACGCACATATGACAGTCGGTGGTAACCAGGGACACGCATCTCTGACAGTCAGTGGTAACCAGGGAAACCCACCTGCGACCATGGTAACCAAGGACACCCCTACCCACAGTCACTGGTAACCAAGGACACCTCTCCTGTGACCATGGTTACCAGGGACACGCATCTCTGACAGTCGGTGGTAACCAGGGAAACCCACCTGTGACGACGGTAACCAAGGACACCCCTCCTGTGACAATAGTACCCACAGACAGACCTCCTGTGACAGTCGGTGGTAACCAGGGAAACCCACCTGTGACCATGTTAAACAAGGACACCCCTCCTGTGACAGTCGGTGGTAACCAGGGAAACCCACCTGTGACCATGTTAAACAAGGACACCCCTCCTGTGACAGTCAGTGGTAACCAGGGAAACCCACCTGCGACCATGTTAAACAAGGACACCCCTCCTGTGACAGTCAGTGGTAACCAGGGACACACCTCCTGTGCCAGTGGTAACCAAGGACACCCCTCCTGTGACAACGGTACCCAGGGACAGCCCTCCTGTGACAGTAGGTGGTAACCAGGGAAAACCACCTGTGAACATGGTAACCAAGGACACCCCTACCCACAGTCACTGGTAACCAAGGACACCTCTCCTGTGACCGTGGTTACCAGGACACGCACATATGACAGTCGGTGGTAACCAGGGACACGCATTTCTGACAGTCAGTGGTAACCAGGGAAACCCACCTGCGACCATGGTAACCAAGGACACCCCTCCTGTGACAGTCAGTGGTAACCAGGGACACACCTCCTGTGCTAGTGGTAACCAAGCACACCCCTCCTGTCACAATGGTACCCAGGGACAGCCCTCCTGTGACAGTCAGTGGTAACCATGTACACTCACCTGTGACAGTTGGTGGTAACCAGGGAAACCCACCTGTGACATTCACAGTGCCCAGGGACACCGGAATGGGACAGTCGGTGGTAACCAGGAAGACGCATCTCTGACAGTCGGTGGTAACCAGGGAAACCCACCTGTGACCATGGTAACCAAGGACACCCCTCTGTGACAATGGTACCCAGGGACAGCCCTCCTGTGACAGTCAGTGGTAACCAGGGAAACCCACCTGTGACCATGGTAACCAAGGACACCCCTCCTGTGACAATGGTACCCAGGGACAGCCCTCCTGTGACAGTCGGTGGTAATCAGGGAAACTCACCTTTGACATTCACAGTGCCCAGGGACACAGGCCTGTGACAGTCGGTGGTAACCAGGGACACGCATCTCTGACAGTCGGTGGTAACCAGGGAAACCCACCTGTGACCATGGTAACCAAGGACACACCTACTGTGCCAGTCACTGGTAACCACGGACACCTCTCCTGTGACTGTGGTTACCAGGGACACGCACATATGACAGTCGGTGGTAACCAGGGACACGCATCTCTGACAGTCAGTGGTAACCAGGGAAACCCACCTATGAACAAGTTAACCAAGGACACCCCTACCCACAGTCACTGGTAACCAAGGACACCTCTCCTGTGACCGTGGTTACCAGGATACGCACATATGACAGTCGGTGGTTACCAGGGACACACATCTCTGACAGTCAGTGGTAACCAGGGAAACCCACCTGCGACCATGGTAACCAAGGACACCCCTCCTGTGACAGTCAGTGGTAACCAGGGACACACCTCCTGTGCCAGTGGTAACCAAGGACACCCCTCCTGTGACAACGGTACCCAGGGACAGCCCTCCTGTGACAGTCGGTGGTAACCAGGGAAACACACCTGTGACCATGGTAACCAAGGACACCCCTACCCACTGTCACTGGTAACCAAGGACACCTCTCCTGTGACCGTGGTTATCAGGGAGACGCATCTCTGGCAGTCGGTGGTAACCAGGGAAACCCACCTGTGACCATGGTAACCAAGGACACCCCTCCTGTGACAATGGTACCCAGGACAGCCCTCCTGTGACAGTCGGTGGTAACCAGGGAAACCCACCTGTGACCATGGTAACCAAGGACACCCCTCCTGTGACAATGGTACCCAGGGACAGCCGTCCTGTGACAGTCGGTGGTAACCAGGGAAACCCACCTGTGACATTCACAGTGCCCAGGGACACCGGCCTGTGACAGTCGGTGGTAATCAGGGACACGCATCTCTGACAGTCGGTGGTAACCAGGGAAACCCACCTGTGACCATGGTAACCAAGGACACACCTACTGTGACAGTCACTGGTAACCACGGACACCTCTCCTGTGACCGTGGCTACCAGGGACACGCACATATGACAGTCGGTGGTAACCAGGGACACGCATCTCTGACAGTCAGTGGTAACCAGGGAAACCCACCTGCGACCATGGTAACCAAGGACACCCCTCCTGTGACAGTCAGTGGTAACCAGGGACACACCTCCTGTGCCAGTGGTAACCAAGGACACCCCTACCCACATTCACTGGTAACCAAGGACACCTCTCCTGTGACCGTGGTTATCAGGGAGACGCATCTCTGACAGTCGGTGGTAACCAGGGAAACCCACCTGTGACATTCACAGTGCCCAGGGACACCGGCCTGTGACAGTCGGTGGTAACCAGGGAGACGCATCTGTGACAGTCGGTGGTAACCAGGGAAACCCACCTGTGACCATGGTAACCAAGGACACCCCTCTGTGACAATGGTACCCAGGGACAGCCCTCCTGTGACAGTCGGTGGTAACGAGGGAAACATACCTGTGACCATGGTAACCAAGGACACCCCTACCCACTGTCACTGGTAACCAAGGACACCTCTCCTGTGACCGTGGTTATCAGGGAGACGCATCTCTGACAGTCGGTGGTAACCAGGGAAACCCACCTGTGACCATGGTAACCAAGGACACCCCTCCTGTGACAATGGTACCCAGGGACAGCCCTCCTGTGACAGTCGGTGGTAACCACGGACACCTCTCCTGTGACCGTGGCTACCAGGGACACGCACATATGACAGTCGGTGGTAACCAGGGACACGCATCTCTGACAGTCAGTGGTAACCAGGGAAACCCACCTGTCGCCATGGTAACCAAGGACCCACCTACTGTGACAGTCACTGGTAACCACGGACACCTCTCCTGTGACCGTGGTTACCAGGGACACGCATATATGACAGTCGGTGGTAACCAGGGACACGCATCTCTGACAGTCAGTGGTAACCAGGGAAACCCACCTGCGACCATGGTAACGAAGGACACCCTTCCTGTGACAGTCAGTGGTAACCAGGGACACACCTCCTGTGCCAGTGGTAACCAAGGACACCCCTCCTGTCACAATGGTACCAGGGACAGCCCTCCTGTGACAGTCGGTGGTAACCAGGGAAATCCACCTGTGACCATGGTAACCAAGGACACCCCTCCTGTGACAATGGTACCCCGGGACAGCCCTCCTGTGACAGTCGGTGGTAACCAGGGAAACCCACCTGTGACCATGGTAACCAATGACACCCCTCCTGTGACAATGGTACCCAGGGACAGCCATCCTGTGACAGTCGGTGGTAACCAGGGAAACCCACCTGTGACATTCACAGTGCCCAGGGACACCGGCCTGTGACAGTCGGTGGTAACCAGGGAGACGCATCTCTGACAGTCGGTGGTAACCAGGGAAACCAACCTGTGACCATGGTAACCAAGGACACCCCTCTGTGACAATGGTACCCAGGGACAGCCCTCCTGTGACAGTCGGTGGTAACCAGGGAAACACACCTGTGACCATGGTAACCAAGGACACCCCTACCCACTGTCACTGGTAACCAAGGACACCTCTCCTGTGACCGTGGTTATCAGGGAGACGCATCTCTGACAGTCGGTGGTAACCAGGGAAACCCACCTGTGACCATGGTAACCAAGGACACCCCTCCTGTGACAATGGTACCCAGGGACAGCCCTCCTGTGACAGTCGGTGGTAACCAGGGAAACCCACCTGTGACCATGGTAACCAAGGACACCCCTCCTGTGACAATGGTACCCAGGGACAGCCCTCCTGTGACAGTCGGTGGTAACCAGGGAAACCCACCTGTGACCATGGTAACCAAGGACACACCTACTGTGACAGTCAATGGTAACCACGGACACCTCTCCTGTGACCGTGGCTACCAGGGACACGCACATATGACAGTCGGTGGTAACCAGGGACACGCATCTCTGACAGTCAGTGGTAACCAGGGAAACCCACCTGCGACCATGTTAACCAAGGACACCCCTCCTGTGACAGTCAGTGGTAACCAGGGACACAGTTCCTGTGCCAGTGGTAACCAAGGACACCCCTCCTGTGACAATGGTACCCAGGGACAGCCCTCCTGTGACAGTCGGTGTTAACCAGGGAAAACCACCTGCAACCATGGTAACCAAGGACACCCCTACCACAGTCACTCGTAACCAAGGACACCTCTCCTGTGACCGTGGTTACCAGGACACGCACATATGACAGTCGGTGGTAACCAGGGACACGCATCTCTGACAGTCAGTGGTAACCAGGGAAACCCACCTGCGACCATGGTAAACAAGGACACCCCTCCTGTCACAGTCAGTGGTAACCAGGGACACATCTCCTGTGCCAGTTGTAACCAAGGACACCCCTCCTGTGACAATGGTACCCAGGGACAGCCCTCCTGTGACAGTCAGTGGTAACCATGTACACTCACCTGTGACAGTCGGTGGTAACCAGGGAAACCCACCTGTGACATTCACAGTGCCCAGGGACACCGGCCTGTGACAGTCGGTGGTAACCAGGGAGACGCATCTCTGACAGTCGGTGGTAACCAGGGAAACCCACCTGTGACCATGGTAACCAAGGACACCCCTCCTGTGACAATGGTACCAAGGGACAGCCCTCCTGTGACAGTCGGTGGTAACCAGGGAAAACCACCTGTGACCATGGTAACCAAGGACACCCCTACCCACAGTCACTGGTAAGCAAGGACACCTCTCCTGTGACCGTGGTTATCAGGGAGACGCATCTCTGACAGTCGGTGGTAACCAGGGAAACCCACCTGTGACCATGGTAACCAAGGACACCCCTCCTGTGACAATGGTACCCAGGGAGAGCCCTCCTGTGACAGTCGGTGGTAACCAGGGAAACCCACCTGTGACCATGGTAACCAAGGACACCCCTCCTGTGACAATGGTACCCAGGGACAGCCATCCTGTGACAGTCGGTGGTAACCAGGGAAACCCACCTGTGACATTCACAGTGCCCAGGGACACCGGCCTGTGACAGTCGGTGTTAACCAGGGACACGCATCTCTGACAGTTGGTGGTAACCAGGGAAACCCACCTGTGACCATGGTAACCAAGGACACCCCTCTGTGACAATGGTACCCAGGGACAGCCCTCCTGTGACAGTCGGTGGTAACCAGGGAAACACACCTGTGACCATGGTAACCAAGGACACCCCTACCCACTGTCACTGGTAACCAAGGACACCTCTCCTGTGACCGTGGTTATCAGGGAGATGCATCTCTGACAGTCGGTGGTAACCAGGGCAACCCACCTGTGACATTCACAGTGCCCAGGGACACCGGCCTGTGACAGTCGGTGGTAACAAGGGAGACGCATCTCTGACAGTCGGTGGTAACCAGGGAAACCCACCTGTGACCATGGTAACCAAGGACACCCCTCTGTGACAATGGTACCCAGGGACAGCCGTCCTGTGACAGTCGGTGGTAACCAGGGAAACCCACCTGTGACATTCACAGTGCCCAGGGACACCGGCCTGTGACAGTCGGTGGTAATCAGGGACACGCATCTCTGACAGTCGGTGGTAACCAGGGAAACCCACCTGTGACCATGGTAACCAAGGACACACCTACTGTGACAGTCACTGGTAACCACGGACACCTCTCCTGTGACCGTGGCTACCAGGGACACGCACATATGACAGTCGGTGGTAACCAGGGACACGCATCTCTGACAGTCAGTGGTAACCAGGGAATCCCACCTGTCGCCATGGTAACCAAGGACCCACCTACTGTGACAGTCACTGGTAACCACGGACACCTCTCCTGTGACCGTGGTTACCAGGGACACGCATATATGAGAGTCGGTGGTAACCAGGGACACGCATCTCTGACAGTCAGTGGTAACCAGGGAAACCCACCTGCGACCATGGTAACCAAGGACACCCTTCCTGTGACAGTCAGTGGTAACCAGGGACACACCTCCTGTGCCAGTGGTAACCAAGGACACCCCTCCTGTCACAATGGTACCAGGGACAGCCCTCCTGTGACAGTCGGTGGTAACCAGGGAAACCCACCTGTGACCATGGTAACCAAGGACACCCCTCCTGTGACAATGGTACCCCGGGACAGCCCTCCTGTGACAGTCGGTGGTAACCAGGGAAACCCACCTGTGACCATGGTAACCAAGGACACCCCTCCTGTGACAATGGTACCCAGGGACAGCCATCCTGTGACAGTCGGTGGTAACCAGGGAAACCCACCTGTGACAATCACAGTGCCCAGGGACACCGGCCTGTGACAGTCGGTGGTAACCAGGGAGACGCATCTCTGACAGTCGGTGGTAACCAGGGAAACCAACCTGTGACCATGGTAACCAAGGACACCCCTCTGTGACAATGGTACCCAGGGACAGCCCTCCTGTGACAGTCGGTGGTAACCAGGGAAACACACCTGTGACCATGGTAACCAAGGACACCCCTACCCACTGTCACTGGTAACCAAGGACACCTCTCCTGTGACCGTGGTTATCAGGGAGACGCATCTCTGACAGTCGGTGGTAACCAGGGAAACCCACCTGTGACCATGGTAACCAAGGACACCCCTCCTGTGACAATGGTACCCAGGGACAGCCCTCCTGTGACAGTCGGTGGTAACCAGGGAAACCCACCTGTGACCATGGTAACCAAGGACACCCCTCCTGTGACAATGGTACCCAGGGACAGCCCTCCTGTGACAGTCGGTGGTAACCAGGGAAACCCACCTGTCACCATGGTAACCAAGGACACACCTACTGTGACAGTCAATGGTAACCACGGACACCTCTCCTGTGACCGTGGCTACCAGGGACACGCACATATGACAGTCGGTGGTAACCAGGGACACGCATCTCTGACAGTCAGTGGTAACCAGGGAAACCCACCTGCGACCATGTTAACCAAGGACACCCCTCCTGTGACAGTCAGTGGTAACCAGGGACACAGTTCCTGTGCCAGTGGTAACCAAGGACACCCCTCCTGTGACAATGGTACCCAGGGACAGCCCTCCTGTGACAGTCGGTGGTAACCAGGGAAAACCACCTGCAACCATGGTAACCAAGGACACCCCTACCACAGTCACTCGTAACCAAGGACACCTCTCCTGTGACCGTGGTTACCAGGACACGCATATATGACAGTCGGTGGTAACCAGGGACACGCATCTCTGACAGTCGGTGGTAACCAGGGAAACCCACCTGCGACCATGGTAACCAAGGACACCCCTCCTGTGACAGTCAGTGGTAACCAGGGACACACCTCCTGTGCCAGTGGTAACCAAGGACACCCCTCCTGTCACAATGGTACCCAGGGACAGCCCTCCTGTGACAGTCGGTGGTAACCAGGGAAACCCACCTGTGACCATGTTAACCAAGGACACCCCTCCTGTGACAATGGTACCCAGGGACAGCCATCCTGTGACAGTCGGTGGTAACCAGGGAAACCCACCTGTGACATTCACAGTGCCCAGGGACACCGGCCTGTGACAGTCGGTGTTAACCAGGGACACGCATCTCTGACAGTTGGTGGTAACCAGGGAAACCCACCTGTGACCATGGTAACCAAGGACACCCCTACCCACTGTCACTGGTAACCAAGGACACCTCTCCTGTGACCGTGGTTATCAGGGAGACGCATCTCTGACAGTCGGTGGTAACCAGGGAAACCCACCTGTGACCATGGTAACCAAGGACACCCCTCCTGTGACAATGGTACCCAGGGACAGCCCTCCTGTGACAGTCGGTGGTAACCAGGGAAACCCACCTGTGACCATGGTAACCAAGGACACCCCTCCTGTGACAATGGTACCCAGGGACAGCCATCCTGTGACAGTCGGTGGTAACCAGGGAAACCCACCTGTGACATTCACAGTGCCCAGGGACACCTGCCTGTGACAGTCGGTGGTAACCAGGGACACATATTTCTGACAGTCGGTGGTAACCAGGGAAACCCACCTGTGACCATGGTAACCAAGGACACCCCTCCTGTGACAATGGTATCCATGGACAGCCCTCCTGTGACAGTCGGTGGTAACAAGGGAAACCCACCTGTGACCATGGTAACCAAGGACACCCCTACCCACAGTCACTGGTAACCAAGGACACCTCTCCTGTGACCATGGTTACCAGGGACACGCATATCTGACAGTCGGTGGTAACCAGGGAAACCCACCTGTGACGACGGTAACCAAGGACACCCCTCCTGTGACAATAGTACCCACAGACAGCCCTCCTGTGACAGTCGGTGGTAACCAGGGAAACCCACCTGTGACCATGGTAACCAAGGACACCCCAACCCACAGTCACTGGTAACCAAGGACACCTCTCCTGTGACTGTGGTTACCAGGACACGCACATATGACAGTCGGTGGTAACCAGGGAGAGGCATTTCTGACAGTGGTAACCAGGGAAACCCACCTGCAATCATGGTAACCAAGGACACCCCTCCTGTGACAGTCAGTGTTAACCAGGCAAACACCTCCTTTGCCAGTGGTAACCAAGGACACCCCTCCTGTCACAATGGTACCCAGGGACAGCCCTCCTGTGACAGTCAGTGGTAACCATGTACACTCACCTGTGACAGTCGGTGGTAACCAGGGAAACCCACCTGTGACATTCACAGTGCCCAGGGACACCGGCCTGTGACAGTCGGTGGTAACCAGGGAGACGCATCTCTGACAGTCGGTGGTAACCAGGGAAACCCACCTGTGACCATGGTAACCAAGGACACCCCTCCTGTGACAGTCAGTGGTAACCAGGGACACAGTTCCTGTGCCAGTGGTAACCAAGGACACCCCTCCTGTGACAATGGTACCCAGGGACAGCCCTCCTGTGACAGTCGGTGTTAACCAGGGAAAACCACCTGCAACCATGGTAACCAAGGACACCCCTACCACAGTCACTCGTAACCAAGGACACCTCTCCTGTGACCGTGGTTACCAGGACACGCACATATGACAGTCGGTGGTAACCAGGGACACGCATCTCTGACAGTCAGTGGTAACCAGGGAAACCCACCTGCGACCATGGTAAACAAGGACACCCCTCCTGTCACAGTCAGTGGTAACCAGGGACACATCTCCTGTGCCAGTTGTAACCAAGGACACCCCTCCTGTGACAATGGTACCCAGGGACAGCCCTCCTGTGACAGTCAGTGGTAACCATGTACACTCACCTGTGACAGTCGGTGGTAACCAGGGAAACCCACCTGTGACATTCACAGTGCCCAGGGACACCGGCCTGTGACAGTCGGTGGTAACCAGGGAGACGCATCTCTGACAGTCGGTGGTAACCAGGGAAACCCACCTGTGACCATGGTAACCAAGGACACCCCTCCTGTGACAATGGTACCAAGGGACAGCCCTCCTGTGACAGTCGGTGGTAACCAGGGAAAACCACCTGTGACCATGGTAACCAAGGACACCCCTACCCACAGTCACTGGTAAGCAAGGACACCTCTCCTGTGACCGTGGTTATCAGGGAGACGCATCTCTGACAGTCGGTGGTAACCAGGGAAACCCACCTGTGACCATGGTAACCAAGGACACCCCTCCTGTGACAATGGTACCCAGGGAGAGCCCTCCTGTGACAGTCGGTGGTAACCAGGGAAACCCACCTGTGACCATGGTAACCAAGGACACCCCTCCTGTGACAATGGTACCCAGGGACAGCCATCCTGTGACAGTCGGTGGTAACCAGGGAAACCCACCTGTGACATTCACAGTGCCCAGGGACACCGGCCTGTGACAGTCGGTGTTAACCAGGGACACGCATCTCTGACAGTTGGTGGTAACCAGGGAAACCCACCTGTGACCATGGTAACCAAGGACACCCCTCTGTGACAATGGTACCCAGGGACAGCCCTCCTGTGACAGTCGGTGGTAACCAGGGAAACACACCTGTGACCATGGTAACCAAGGACACCCCTACCCACTGTCACTGGTAACCAAGGACACCTCTCCTGTGACCGTGGTTATCAGGGAGATGCATCTCTGACAGTCGGTGGTAACCAGGGCAACCCACCTGTGACATTCACAGTGCCCAGGGACACCGGCCTGTGACAGTCGGTGGTAACAAGGGAGACGCATCTCTGACAGTCGGTGGTAACCAGGGAAACCCACCTGTGACCATGGTAACCAAGGACACCCCTCTGTGACAATGGTACCCAGGGACAGCCGTCCTGTGACAGTCGGTGGTAACCAGGGAAACCCACCTGTGACATTCACAGTGCCCAGGGACACCGGCCTGTGACAGTCGGTGGTAATCAGGGACACGCATCTCTGACAGTCGGTGGTAACCAGGGAAACCCACCTGTGACCATGGTAACCAAGGACACACCTACTGTGACAGTCACTGGTAACCACGGACACCTCTCCTGTGACCGTGGCTACCAGGGACACGCACATATGACAGTCGGTGGTAACCAGGGACACGCATCTCTGACAGTCAGTGGTAACCAGGGAATCCCACCTGTCGCCATGGTAACCAAGGACCCACCTACTGTGACAGTCACTGGTAACCACGGACACCTCTCCTGTGACCGTGGTTACCAGGGACACGCATATATGAGAGTCGGTGGTAACCAGGGACACGCATCTCTGACAGTCAGTGGTAACCAGGGAAACCCACCTGCGACCATGGTAACCAAGGACACCCTTCCTGTGACAGTCAGTGGTAACCAGGGACACACCTCCTGTGCCAGTGGTAACCAAGGACACCCCTCCTGTCACAATGGTACCAGGGACAGCCCTCCTGTGACAGTCGGTGGTAACCAGGGAAACCCACCTGTGACCATGGTAACCAAGGACACCCCTCCTGTGACAATGGTACCACGGGACAGCCCTCCTGTGACAGTCGGTGGTAACCAGGGAAACCCACCTGTGACCATGGTAACCAAGGACACCCCTCCTGTGACAATGGTACCCAGGGACAGCCATCCTGTGACAGTCGGTGGTAACCAGGGAAACCCACCTGTGACAATCACAGTGCCCAGGGACACCGGCCTGTGACAGTCGGTGGTAACCAGGGAGACGCATCTCTGACAGTCGGTGGTAACCAGGGAAACCAACCTGTGACCATGGTAACCAAGGACACCCCTCTGTGACAATGGTACCCAGGGACAGCCCTCCTGTGACAGTCGGTGGTAACCAGGGAAACACACCTGTGACCATGGTAACCAAGGACACCCCTACCCACTGTCACTGGTAACCAAGGACACCTCTCCTGTGACCGTGGTTATCAGGGAGACGCATCTCTGACAGTCGGTGGTAACCAGGGAAACCCACCTGTGACCATGGTAACCAAGGACACCCCTCCTGTGACAATGGTACCCAGGGACAGCCCTCCTGTGACAGTCGGTGGTAACCAGGGAAACCCACCTGTGACCATGGTAACCAAGGACACCCCTCCTGTGACAATGGTACCCAGGGACAGCCCTCCTGTGACAGTCGGTGGTAACCAGGGAAACCCACCTGTCACCATGGTAACCAAGGACACACCTACTGTGACAGTCAATGGTAACCACGGACACCTCTCCTGTGACCGTGGCTACCAGGGACACGCACATATGACAGTCGGTGGTAACCAGGGACACGCATCTCTGACAGTCAGTGGTAACCAGGGAAACCCACCTGCGACCATGTTAACCAAGGACACCCCTCCTGTGACAGTCAGTGGTAACCAGGGACACAGTTCCTGTGCCAGTGGTAACCAAGGACACCCCTCCTGTGACAATGGTACCCAGGGACAGCCCTCCTGTGACAGTCGGTGGTAACCAGGGAAAACCACCTGCAACCATGGTAACCAAGGACACCCCTACCACAGTCACTCGTAACCAAGGACACCTCTCCTGTGACCGTGGTTACCAGGACACGCATATATGACAGTCGGTGGTAACCAGGGACACGCATCTCTGACAGTCGGTGGTAACCAGGGAAACCCACCTGCGACCATGGTAACCAAGGACACCCCTCCTGTGACAGTCAGTGGTAACCAGGGACACACCTCCTGTGCCAGTGGTAACCAAGGACACCCCTCCTGTCACAATGGTACCCAGGGACAGCCCTCCTGTGACAGTCGGTGGTAACCAGGGAAACCCACCTGTGACCATGGTAACCAAGGACACCCCTCCTGTGACAATGGTACCCAGGGACAGCCATCCTGTGACAGTCGGTGGTAACCAGGGAAACCCACCTGTGACATTCACAGTGCCCAGGGACACCGGCCTGTGACAGTCGGTGTTAACCAGGGACACGCATCTCTGACAGTTGGTGGTAACCAGGGAAACCCACCTGTGACCATGGTAACCAAGGACACCCCTACCCACTGTCACTGGTAACCAAGGACACCTCTCCTGTGACCGTGGTTATCAGGGAGACACATCTCTGACAGTCGGTGGTAACCAGGGAAACCCACCTGTGACCATGGTAACCAAGGACACCCCTCCTGTGACAATGGTACCAAGGGACAGCCCTCCTGTGACAGTCGGTGGTAACCAGGGAAAACCACCTGTGACCATGGTAACCAAGGACACCCCTACCCACAGTCACTGGTAAGCAAGGACACCTCTCCTGTGACCGTGGTTATCAGGGAGACGCATCTCTGACAGTCGGTGGTAACCAGGGAAACCCACCTGTGACCATGGTAACCAAGGACACCCCTCCTGTGACAATGGTACCCAGGGACAGCCCTCCTGTGACAGTCGGTGGTAACCAGGGAAACCCACCTGTGACCATGGTAACCAAGGACACCCCTCCTGTGACAATGGTACCCAGGGACAGCCATCCTGTGACAGTCGGTGGTAACCAGGGAAACCCACCTGTGACATTCACAGTGCCCAGGGACACCTGCCTGTGACAGTCGGTGGTAACCAGGGACACATATTTCTGACAGTCGGTGGTAACCAGGGAAACCCACCTGTGACCATGGTAACCAAGGACACCCCTCCTGTGACAATGGTATCCATGGACAGCCCTCCTGTGACAGTCGGTGGTAACAAGGGAAACCCACCTGTGACCATGGTAACCAAGGACACCCCTACCCACAGTCACTGGTAACCAAGGACACCTCTCCTGTGACCATGGTTACCAGGGACACGCATATCTGACAGTCGGTGGTAACCAGGGAAACCCACCTGTGACGACGGTAACCAAGGACACCCCTCCTGTGACAATAGTACCCACAGACAGCCCTCCTGTGACAGTCGGTGGTAACCAGGGAAACCCACCTGTGACCATGGTAACCAAGGACACCCCAACCCACAGTCACTGGTAACCAAGGACACCTCTCCTGTGACTGTGGTTACCAGGACACGCACATATGACAGTCGGTGGTAACCAGGGAGAGGCATTTCTGACAGTGGTAACCAGGGAAACCCACCTGCAATCATGGTAACCAAGGACACCCCTCCTGTGACAGTCAGTGTTAACCAGGCAAACACCTCCTTTGCCAGTGGTAACCAAGGACACCCCTCCTGTCACAATGGTACCCAGGGACAGCCCTCCTGTGACAGTCAGTGGTAACCATGTACACTCACCTGTGACTGTCGGTGGTAACCAGGGAAACCCACCTGTGACATTCACAGTGCCCAGGGACACCGGCCTGTGACAGTCGGTGGTAACCAGGGAGACGCATCTCTGACAGTCGGTGGTAACCAGGGAAACCAACCTGTGACCATGGTAACCAAGGACACCCCTACCCACAGTCACTGGTAACCAAGGACACCTCTCCTGTGACCGTGGTTACCAGGACACGCACATATGACAGTCGGTGGTAACCAGGGACACGCATCTCTGACAGTCGGTGGTAACCAGGGAAACCCACCTGTGAACATGGTAACCAAGGACACCCCTCTGTGACAATGGTACCCAGGGACAGCCCTCCTGTGACAGTCGGTGGTAACCAGGGAAACACACCTGTGACCATGGTAACCAAGGACACCCCTACCCACTGTCACTGGAAACCAAGGACACCTCTCCTGTGACCGTGGTTATCAGGGAGACGCATCTCTGACAGTCGGTGGTAACCAGGGAAACCCACCTGTGACATTCACAGTGCCCAGGGACACCGGCCTGTGACAGTCGGTGGTAACCAGGGAGACGCATCTCTGACAGTCGGTGGTAACCAGGGAAACCCACCTGTGACCATGGTAACCAAGGACACCCCTCTGTGACAATGGTACCCAGGGACAGCCCTCCTGTGACAGTCGGTGGTAACCAGGGAAACACACCTGTGACCATGGTAACCAAGGACACCCCTCCTGTGACAATGGTACCCAGGGACAGCCGTCCTGTGACAGTCGGTGGTAACCAGGGAAACCCACCTGTGACATTCACAGTGCCCAGGGACACCGGCCTGTGACAGTCGGTGGTAATCAGGGACACGCATCTCTGACAGTCGGTGGTAACCAGGGAAACCCACCTGTGACCATGGTAACCAAGGACACACCTACTGTGACAGTCACTGGTAACCACGGACACCTCTCCTGTGACCGTGGCTACCAGGGACACGCACATATGACAGTCGGTGGTAACCAGGGACACGCATCTCTGACAGTCAGTGGTAACCAGGGAAACCAACCTGTCGCCATGGTAACCAAGGACCCACCTACTGTGAAAGTCACTGGTAACCACGGACACCTCTCCTGTGACCGTGGTTACCAGGGACACGCATATATGACAGTCGGTGGTAACCAGGGACACGCATCTCTGACAGTCAGTGGTAACCAGGGAAACCCACCTGCGACCATGGTAACCAAGGACACCCTTCCTGTGACAGTCAGTGGTAACCAGGGACACACCTCCTGTGCCAGTGGTAACCAAGGACACCCCTCCTGTCACAATGGTACCAGGGACAGCCCTCCTGTGACAGTCGGTGGTAACCAGGGAAACCCACCTGTGACCATGGTAACCAAGGACACCCCTCCTGTGACAATGGTACCCCGGGACAGCCCTCCTTTGACAGTCGGTGGTAACCAGGGAAACCCACCTGTGACATTCACAGTGCCCAGGGACACCGGCCTGTGACAGTCGGTGGTAACCAGTGAGACGCATCTCTGACAGTCGGTGGTAACCAGGGAAACCAACCTGTGACCATGGTAACCAAGGACACCCCTCTGTGACAATGGTACCCAGGGACAGCCCTCCTGTGACAGTCGGTGGTAACCAGGGAAACACACCTGTGACCATGGTAACCAATGACACCCCTCCTGTGACAATGGTACCCAGGGACAGCCATCCTGTGACAGTCGGTGGTAACCAGGGAAACCCACCTGTGACATTCACAGTGCCCAGGGACACCGGCCTGTGACAGTCGGTGGTAACCAGGGAGACGCATCTCTGACAGTCGGTGGTAACCAGGGAAACCAACCTGTGACCATGGTAACCAAGGACACCCCTCTGTGACAATGGTACCCAGGGACAGCCCGCCTGTGACAGTCGGTGGTAACCAGGGAAACACACCTGTGACCATGGTAACCAAGGACAACCCTACCCACTGTCACTGGTAACCAAGGACACCTCTCCTGTGACCGTGGTTATCAGGGAGACGCATCTCTGACAGTCGGTGGTAACCAGGGAAACCCACCTGTGACCATGGTAACCAAGGACACCCCTCCTGTGACAATGGTACCCAGGGACAGCCCTCCTGTGACAGTCGGTGGTAACCAGGGAAACCCACCTGTGACCATGGTAACCAAGGACACCCCTCCTGTGACAATGGTACCCAGGGACAGCCCTCCTGTGACAGTCGGTGGTAACCAGGGAAACCCACCTGTGACCATGGTAACCAAGGACACACCTACTGTGACAGTCAATGGTAACCACGGACACCTCTCCTGTGACCGTGGCTACCAGGGACACGCACATATGACAGTCGGTGGTAACCAGGGACACGCATCTCTGACATTCAGTGGTAACCAGGGAAACCCACCTGCGACCATGTTAACCAAGGACACCCCTCCTGTGACAGTCAGTGGTAACCAGGGACACAGTTCCTGTGCCAGTGGTAACCAAGGACACCCCTCCTGTGACAATGGTACCCAGGGACAGCCCTCCTGTGACAGTCGGTGGTAACCAGGGAAAACCACCTGCAACCATGGTAACCAAGGACACCCCTACCACAGTCACTCGTAACCAAGGACACCTCTCCTGTGACCGTGGTTACCAGGGACACGCACATATGACAGTCGGTGGTAACCAGGGACACGCATCTCTGACAGTCAGTGGTAACCAGGGAAACCCACCTGTCGCCATGGTAACCAAGGACCCACCTACTGTGACAGTCACTGGTAACCACGGACACCTCTCCTGTGACCGTGGTTACCAGGGACACGCATATATGAGAGTCGGTGGTAACCAGGGACACGCATCTCTGACAGTCAGTGGTAACCAGGGAAACCCACCTGCGACCATGGTAACCAAGGACACCCTTCCTGTGACAGTCAGTGGTAACCAGGGACACACCTCCTGTGCCAGTGGTAACCAAGGACACCCCTCCTGTCACAATGGTACCAGGGACAGCCCTCCTGTGACAGTCGGTGGTAACCAGGGAAACCCACCTGTGACCATGGTAACCAAGGACACCCCTCCTGTGACAATGGTACCCCGGGACAGCCCTCCTGTGACAGTCGGTGGTAACCAGGGAAACCCACCTGTGACCATGGTAACCAAGGACACCCCTCCTGTGACAATGGTACCCAGGGACAGCCATCCTGTGACAGTCGGTGGTAACCAGGGAAACCCACCTGTGACAATCACAGTGCCCAGGGACACCGGCCTGTGACAGCCGGTGGTAACCAGGGAGACGCATCTCTGACAGTCGGTGGTAACCAGGGAAACCAACCTGTGACCATGGTAACCAAGGACACCCCTCTGTGACAATGGTACCCAGGGACAGCCCTCCTGTGACAGTCGGTGGTAACCAGGGAAACACACCTGTGACCATGGTAACCAAGGACACCCCTACCCACTGTCACTGGTAACCAAGGACACCTCTCCTGTGACCGTGGTTATCAGGGAGACGCATCTCTGACAGTCGGTGGTAACCAGGGAAACCCACCTGTGACCATGGTAACCAAGGACACCCCTCCTGTGACAATGGTACCCAGGGACAGCCCTCCTGTGACAGTCGGTGGTAACCAGGGAAACCCACCTGTGACCATGGTAACCAAGGACACCCCTCCTGTGCCAATGGTACCCAGGGACAGCCCTCCTGTGACAGTCGGTGGTAACCAGGGAAACCCACCTGTGACCATGGTAACCAAGGACACACCTACTGTGACAGTCAATGGTAACCACGGACACCTCTCCTGTGACCGTGGCTACCAGGGACACGCACATATGACAGTCGGTGGTAACCAGGGACACGCATCTCTGACAGTCAGTGGTAACCAGGGAAACCCACCTGCGACCATGTTAACCAAGGACACCCCTCCTGTGACAGTCAGTGGTAACCAGGGACACAGTTCCTGTGCCAGTGGTAACCAAGGACACCCCTCCTGTGACAATGGTACCCAGGGACAGCCCTCCTGTGACAGTCGGTGGTAACCAGGGAAAACCACCTGCAACCATGGTAACCAAGGACACCCCTACCACAGTCACTCGTAACCAAGGACACCTCTCCTGTGACCGTGGTTACCAGGACACGCACATATGACAGTCGGTGGTAACCAGGGACACGCATCTCTGACAGTCGGTGGTAACCAGGGAAACCCACCTGTCGCCATGGAAACCAAGGACCCACCTACTGTGACAGTCACTGCTAACCACGGACACCTCTCCTGTGACCGTGGTTACCAGGGACACGCATATATGACAGTCGGTGGTAACCAGGGACACGCATCTCTGACAGTCGGTGGTAACCAGGGAAACCCACCTGCGACCATGGTAACCAAGGACACCCCTCCTGTGACAGTCAGTGGTAACCAGGGACACACCTCCTGTGCCAGTGGTAACCAAGGACACCCCTCCTGTCACAATGGTACCCAGGGACAGCCCTCCTGTGACAGTCGGTGGTAACCAGGGAAACCCACCTGTGACCATGGTAACCAAGGACACCCCTCCTGTGACAATGGTACCCAGGGACAGCCATCCTGTGACAGTCGGTGGTAACCAGGGAAACCCACCTGTGACATTCACAGTGCCCAGGGACACCGGCCTGTGACAGTCGGTGTTAACCAGGGACACGCATCTCTGACAGTTGGTGGTAACCAGGGAAACCCACCTGTGACCATGGTAACCAAGGACACCCCTACCCACTGTCACTGGTAACCAAGGACACCTCTCCTGTGACCGTGGTTATCAGGGAGACACATCTCTGACAGTCGGTGGTAACCAGGGAAACCCACCTGTGACCATGGTAACCAAGGACACCCCTCCTGTGACAATGGTACCAAGGGACAGCCCTCCTGTGACAGTCGGTGGTAACCAGGGAAAACCACCTGTGACCATGGTAACCAAGGACACCCCTACCCACAGTCACTGGTAAGCAAGGACACCTCTCCTGTGACCGTGGTTATCAGGGAGACGCATCTCTGACAGTCGGTGGTAACCAGGGAAACCCACCTGTGACCATGGTAACCAAGGACACCCCTCCTGTGACAATGGTACCCAGGGACAGCCCTCCTGTGACAGTCGGTGGTAACCAGGGAAACCCACCTGTGACCATGGTAACCAAGGACACCCCTCCTGTGGCAATGGTACCCAGGGACAGCCATCCTGTGACAGTCGGTGGTAACCAGGGAAACCCACCTGTGACATTCACAGTGCCCAGGGACACCTGCCTGTGACAGTCGGTGGTAACCAGGGACACATATTTCTGACAGTCGGTGGTAACCAGGGAAACCCACCTGTGACCATGGTAACCAAGGACACCCCTCCTGTGACAATGGTATCCATGGACAGCCCTCCTGTGACAGTCGGTGGTAACAAGGGAAACCCACCTGTGACCATGGTAACCAAGGACACCCCTACCCACAGTCACTGGTAACCAAGGACACCTCTCCTGTGACCATGGTTACCAGGGACACGCATATCTGACAGTCGGTGGTAACCAGGGAAACCCACCTGTGACGACGGTAACCAAGGACACCCCTCCTGTGACAATAGTACCCACAGACAGCCCTCCTGTGACAGTCGGTGGTAACCAGGGAAACCCACCTGTGACCATGGTAACCAAGGACACCCCAACCCACAGTCACTGGTAACCAAGGACACCTCTCCTGTGACTGTGGTTACCAGGACACGCACATATGACAGTCGGTGGTAACCAGGGAGAGGCATTTCTGACAGTGGTAACCAGGGAAACCCACCTGCAATCATGGTAACCAAGGACACCCCTCCTGTGACAGTCAGTGTTAACCAGGCAAACACCTCCTTTGCCAGTGGTAACCAAGGACACCCCTCCTGTCACAATGGTACCCAGGGACAGCCCTCCTGTGACAGTCAGTGGTAACCATGTACACTCACCTGTGACTGTCGGTGGTAACCAGGGAAACCCACCTGTGACATTCACAGTGCCCAGGGACACCGGCCTGTGACAGTCGGTGGTAACCAGGGAGACGCATCTCTGACAGTCGGTGGTAACCAGGGAAACCAACCTGTGACCATGGTAACCAAGGACACCCCTACCCACAGTCACTGGTAACCAAGGACACCTCTACTGTGACCGTGGTTACCAGGACACGCACATATGACAGTCGGTGGTAACCAGGGACACGCATCTCTGACAGTCGGTGGTAACCAGGGAAACCCACCTGTGAACATGGTAACCAAGGACACCCCTCTGTGACAATGGTACCCAGGGACAGCCCTCCTGTGACAGTCGGTGGTAACCAGGGAAACACACCTGTGACCATGGTAACCAAGGACACCCCTACCCACTGT
This sequence comes from Rangifer tarandus platyrhynchus, assembly GCA_949782905.1. Classification (NCBI taxonomy): domain Eukaryota; kingdom Metazoa; phylum Chordata; class Mammalia; order Artiodactyla; family Cervidae; genus Rangifer; species Rangifer tarandus. The sequence goes on from OX460344.1 coordinate 46,339,523, forward strand.
CACTGGAAACCAAGGACACCTCTCCTGTGACCGTGGTTATCAGGGAGACGCATCTCTGACAGTCGGTGGTAACCAGGGAAACCCACCTGTGACATTCACAGTGCCCAGGGACACCGGCCTGTGACAGTCGGTGGTAACCAGGGAGACGCATCTCTGACAGTCGGTGGTAACCAGGGAAACCCACCTGTGACCATGGTAACCAAGGACACCCCTCCTGTGACAATGGTACCCCGGGACAGCCCTCCTGTGACAGTCGGTGGTAACCAGGGAAACCCACCTGTGACCATGGTAACCAAGGACACCCCTCCTGTGACAATGGTACCCAGGGACAGCCATCCTGTGACAGTCGGTGGTAACCAGGGAAACCCACCTGTGACATTCACAGTGCCCAGGGACACCGGCCTGTGACAGTCGGTGGTAACCAGGGAGACGCATCTCTGACAGTCGGTGGTAACCAGGGAAACCAACCTGTGACCATGGTAACCAAGGACACCCCTCTGTGACAATGGTACCCAGGGACAGCCCTCCTGTGACAGTCGGTGGTAACCAGGGAAACACACCTGTGACCATGGTAACCAAGGACACCCCTACCCACTGTCACTGGTAACCAAGGACACCTCTCCTGTGACCGTGGTTATCAGGGAGACGCATCTCTGACAGTCGGTGGTAACCAGGGAAACCCACCTGTGACCATGGTAACCAAGGACACCCCTCCTGTGACAATGGTACCCAGGGACAGCCCTCCTGTGACAGTCGGTGGTAACCAGGGAAACCCACCTGTGACCATGGTAACCAAGGACACCCCTCCTGTGCCAATGGTACCCAGGGACAGCCCTCCTGTGACCGTCGGTGGTAACCAGGGAAACCCACCTGTGACCATGGTAACCAAGGACACACCTACTGTGACAGTCAATGGTAACCACGGACACCTCTCCTGTGACCGTGGCTACCAGGGACACGCACATATGACAGTCGGTGGTAACCAGGGACACGCATCTCTGACAGTCAGTGGTAACCAGGGAAACCCACCTGCGACCATGTTAACCAAGGACACCCCTCCTGTGACAGTCAGTGGTAACCAGGGACACAGTTCCTGTGCCAGTGGTAACCAAGGACACCCCTCCTGTGACAATGGTACCCAGGGACAGCCCTCCTGTGACAGTCGGTGGTAACCAGGGAAAACCACCTGCAACCATGGTAACCAAGGACACCCCTACCACAGTCACTCGTAACCAAGGACACCTCTCCTGTGACCGTGGTTACCAGGACACGCATATATGACAGTCGGTGGTAACCAGGGACACGCATCTCTGACAGTCGGTGGTAACCAGGGAAACCCACCTGCGACCATGGTAACCAAGGACACCCCTCCTGTGACAGTCAGTGGTAACCAGGGACACACCTCCTGTGCCAGTGGTAACCAAGGACACCCCTCCTGTCACAATGGTACCCAGGGACAGCCCTCCTGTGACAGTCGGTGGTAACCAGGGAAACCCACCTGTGACCATGGTAACCAAGGACACCCCTCCTGTGACAATGGTACCCAGGGACAGCCATCCTGTGACAGTCGGTGGTAACCAGGGAAACCCACCTGTGACATTCACAGTGCCCAGGGACACCGGCCTGTGACAGTCGGTGTTAACCAGGGACACGCATCTCTGACAGTTGGTGGTAACCAGGGAAACCCACCTGTGACCATGGTAACCAAGGACACCCCTACCCACTGTCACTGGTAACCAAGGACACCTCTCCTGTGACCGTGGTTATCAGGGAGACACATCTCTGACAGTCGGTGGTAACCAGGGAAACCCACCTGTGACCATGGTAACCAAGGACACCCCTCCTGTGACAATGGTACCAAGGGACAGCCCTCCTGTGACAGTCGGTGGTAACCAGGGAAAACCACCTGTGACCATGGTAACCAAGGACACCCCTACCCACAGTCACTGGTAAGCAAGGACACCTCTCCTGTGACCGTGGTTATCAGGGAGACGCATCTCTGACAGTCGGTGGTAACCAGGGAAACCCACCTGTGACCATGGTAACCAAGGACACCCCTCCTGTGACAATGGTACCCAGGGACAGCCCTCCTGTGACAGTCGGTGGTAACCAGGGAAACCCACCTGTGACCATGGTAACCAAGGACACCCCTCCTGTGACAATGGTACCCAGGGACAGCCATCCTGTGACAGTCGGTGGTAACCAGGGAAACCCACCTGTGACATTCACAGTGCCCAGGGACACCTGCCTGTGACAGTCGGTGGTAACCAGGGACACATATTTCTGACAGTCGGTGGTAACCAGGGAAACCCACCTGTGACCATGGTAACCAAGGACACCCCTCCTGTGACAATGGTATCCATGGACAGCCCTCCTGTGACAGTCGGTGGTAACAAGGGAAACCCACCTGTGACCATGGTAACCAAGGACACCCCTACCCACAGTCACTGGTAACCAAGGACACCTCTCCTGTGACCGTGGTTACCAGGGACACGCATATCTGACAGTCGGTGGTAACCAGGGAAACCCACCTGTGACGACGGTAACCAAGGACACCCCTCCTGTGACAATGGTACCCACAGACAGCCCTCCTGTGACAGTCGGTGGTAACCAGGGAAACCCACCTGTGACCATGGTAACCAAGGACACCCCAACCCACAGTCACTGGTAACCAAGGACACCTCTCCTGTGACTGTGGTTACCAGGACACGCACATATGACAGTCGGTGGTAACCAGGGAGAGGCATTTCTGACAGTGGTAACCAGGGAAACCCACCTGCAATCATGGTAACCAAGGACACCCCTCCTGTGACAGTCAGTGTTAACCAGGCAAACACCTCCTTTGCCAGTGGTAACCAAGGACACCCCTCCTGTCACAATGGTACCCAGGGACAGCCCTCCTGTGACAGTCAGTGGTAACCATGTACACTCACCTGTGACTGTCGGTGGTAACCAGGGAAACCCACCTGTGACATTCACAGTGCCCAGGGACACCGGCCTGTGACAGTCGGTGGTAACCAGGGAGACGCATCTCTGACAGTCGGTGGTAACCAGGGAAACCAACCTGTGACCATGGTAACCAAGGACACCCCTACCCACAGTCACTGGTAACCAAGGACACCTCTCCTGTGACCGTGGTTACCAGGACACGCACATATGACAGTCGGTGGTAACCAGGGACACGCATCTCTGACAGTCGGTGGTAACCAGGGAAACCCACCTGTGAACATGGTAACCAAGGACACCCCTCTGTGACAATGGTACCCAGGGACAGCCCTCCTGTGACAGTCGGTGGTAACCAGGGAAACACACCTGTGACCATGGTAACCAAGGACACCCCTACCCACTGTCACTGGAAACCAAGGACACCTCTCCTGTGACCGTGGTTATCAGGGAGACGCATCTCTGACAGTCGGTGGTAACCAGGGAAACCCACCTGTGACATTCACAGTGCCCAGGGACACCGGCCTGTGACAGTCGGTGGTAACCAGGGAGACGCATCTCTGACAGTCGGTGGTAACCAGGGAAACCCACCTGTGACCATGGTAACCAAGGACACCCCTCTGTGACAATGGTACCCAGGGACAGCCCTCCTGTGACAGTCGGTGGTAACCAGGGAAACACACCTGTGACCATGGTAACCAAGGACACCCCTCCTGTGACAATGGTACCCAGGGACAGCCGTCCTGTGACAGTCGGTGGTAACCAGGGAAACCCACCTGTGACATTCACAGTGCCCAGGGACACCGGCCTGTGACAGTCGGTGGTAATCAGGGACACGCATCTCTGACAGTCGGTGGTAACCAGGGAAACCCACCTGTGACCATGGTAACCAAGGACACACCTACTGTGACAGTCACTGGTAACCACGGACACCTCTCCTGTGACCGTGGCTACCAGGGACACGCACATATGACAGTCGGTGGTAACCAGGGACACGCATCTCTGACAGTCAGTGGTAACCAGGGAAACCAACCTGTCGCCATGGTAACCAAGGACCCACCTACTGTGAAAGTCACTGGTAACCACGGACACCTCTCCTGTGACCGTGGTTACCAGGGACACGCATATATGACAGTCGGTGGTAACCAGGGACACGCATCTCTGCCAGTCAGTGGTAACCAGGGAAACCCACCTGCGACCATGGTAACCAAGGACACCCTTCCTGTGACAGTCAGTGGTAACCAGGGACACACCTCCTGTGCCAGTGGTAACCAAGGACACCCCTCCTGTCACAATGGTACCAGGGACAGCCCTCCTGTGACAGTCGGTGGTAACCAGGGAAACCCACCTGTGACCATGGTAACCAAGGACACCCCTCCTGTGACAATGGTACCCCGGGACAGCCCTCCTTTGACAGTCGGTGGTAACCAGGGAAACCCACCTGTGACATTCACAGTGCCCAGGGACACCGGCCTGTGACAGTCGGTGGTAACCAGTGAGACGCATCTCTGACAGTCGGTGGTAACCAGGGAAACCAACCTGTGACCATGGTAACCAAGGACACCCCTCTGTGACAATGGTACCCAGGGACAGCCCTCCTGTGACAGTCGGTGGTAACCAGGGAAACACACCTGTGACCATGGTAACCAATGACACCCCTCCTGTGACAATGGTACCCAGGGACAGCCATCCTGTGACAGTCGGTGGTAACCAGGGAAACCCACCTGTGACATTCACAGTGCCCAGGGACACCGGCCTGTGACAGTCGGTGGTAACCAGGGAGACGCATCTCTGACAGTCGGTGGTAACCAGGGAAACCAACCTGTGACCATGGTAACCAAGGACACCCCTCTGTGACAATGGTACCCAGGGACAGCCCGCCTGTGACAGTCGGTGGTAACCAGGGAAACACACCTGTGACCATGGTAACCAAGGACAACCCTACCCACTGTCACTGGTAACCAAGGACACCTCTCCTGTGACCGTGGTTATCAGGGAGACGCATCTCTGACAGTCGGTGGTAACCAGGGAAACCCACCTGTGACCATGGTAACCAAGGACACCCCTCCTGTGACAATGGTACCCAGGGACAGCCCTCCTGTGACAGTCGGTGGTAACCAGGGAAACCCACCTGTGACCATGGTAACCAAGGACACCCCTCCTGTGACAATGGTACCCAGGGACAGCCCTCCTGTGACAGTCGGTGGTAACCAGGGAAACCCACCTGTGACCATGGTAACCAAGGACACACCTACTGTGACAGTCAATGGTAACCACGGACACCTCTCCTGTGACCGTGGCTACCAGGGACACGCACATATGACAGTCGGTGGTAACCAGGGACACGCATCTCTGACAGTCAGTGGTAACCAGGGAAACCCACCTGCGACCATGTTAACCAAGGACACCCCTCCTGTGACAGTCAGTGGTAACCAGGGACACAGTTCCTGTGCCAGTGGTAACCAAGGACACCCCTCCTGTGACAATGGTACCCAGGGACAGCCCTCCTGTGACAGTCGGTGGTAACCAGGGAAAACCACCTGCAACCATGGTAACCAAGGACACCCCTACCACAGTCACTCGTAACCAAGGACACCTCTCCTGTGACCGTGGTTACCAGGGACACGCACATATGACAGTCGGTGGTAACCAGGGACACGCATCTCTGACAGTCAGTGGTAACCAGGGAAACCCACCTGTCGCCATGGTAACCAAGGACCCACCTACTGTGACAGTCACTGGTAACCACGGACACCTCTCCTGTGACCGTGGTTACCAGGGACACGCATATATGAGAGTCGGTGGTAACCAGGGACACGCATCTCTGACAGTCAGTGGTAACCAGGGAAACCCACCTGCGACCATGGTAACCAAGGACACCCTTCCTGTGACAGTCAGTGGTAACCAGGGACACACCTCCTGTGCCAGTGGTAACCAAGGACACCCCTCCTGTCACAATGGTACCAGGGACAGCCCTCCTGTGACAGTCGGTGGTAACCAGGGAAACCCACCTGTGACCATGGTAACCAAGGACACCCCTCCTGTGACAATGGTACCCCGGGACAGCCCTCCTGTGACAGTCGGTGGTAACCAGGGAAACCCACCTGTGACCATGGTAACCAAGGACACCCCTCCTGTGACAATGGTACCCAGGGACAGCCATCCTGTGACAGTCGGTGGTAACCAGGGAAACCCACCTGTGACATTCACAGTGCCCAGGGACACCGGCCTGTGACAGTCGGTGGTAACCAGGGAGACGCATCTCTGACAGTCGGTGGTAACCAGGGAAACCAACCTGTGACCATGGTAACCAAGGACACCCCTCTGTGACAATGGTACCCAGGGACAGCCCTCCTGTGACAGTCGGTGGTAACCAGGGAAACACACCTGTGACCATGGTAACCAAGGACACCCCTACCCACTGTCACTGGTAACCAAGGACACCTCTCCTGTGACCGTGGTTATCAGGGAGACGCATCTCTGACAGTCGGTGGTAACCAGGGAAACCCACCTGTGACCATGGTAACCAAGGACACCCCTCCTGTGACAATGGTACCCAGGGACAGCCCTCCTGTGACAGTCGGTGGTAACCAGGGAAACCCACCTGTGACCATGGTAACCAAGGACACCCCTCCTGTGCCAATGGTACCCAGGGACAGCCCTCCTGTGACAGTCGGTGGTAACCAGGGAAACCCACCTGTGACCATGGTAACCAAGGACACACCTACTGTGACAGTCAATGGTAACCACGGACACCTCTCCTGTGACCGTGGCTACCAGGGACACGCACATATGACAGTCGGTGGTAACCAGGGACACGCATCTCTGACAGTCAGTGGTAACCAGGGAAACCCACCTGCGACCATGTTAACCAAGGACACCCCTCCTGTGACAGTCAGTGGTAACCAGGGACACAGTTCCTGTGCCAGTGGTAACCAAGGACACCCCTCCTGTGACAATGGTACCCAGGGACAGCCCTCCTGTGACAGTCGGTGGTAACCAGGGAAAACCACCTGCAACCATGGTAACCAAGGACACCCCTACCACAGTCACTCGTAACCAAGGACACCTCTCCTGTGACCGTGGTTACCAGGACACGCACATATGACAGTCGGTGGTAACCAGGGACACGCATCTCTGACAGTCGGTGGTAACCAGGGAAACCCACCTGTCGCCATGGAAACCAAGGACCCACCTACTGTGACAGTCACTGCTAACCACGGACACCTCTCCTGTGACCGTGGTTACCAGGGACACGCATATATGACAGTCGGTGGTAACCAGGGACACGCATCTCTGACAGTCGGTGGTAACCAGGGAAACCCACCTGCGACCATGGTAACCAAGGACACCCCTCCTGTGACAGTCAGTGGTAACCAGGGACACACCTCCTGTGCCAGTGGTAACCAAGGACACCCCTCCTGTCACAATGGTACCCAGGGACAGCCCTCCTGTGACAGTCGGTGGTAACCAGGGAAACCCACCTGTGACCATGGTAACCAAGGACACCCCTACCCACTGTCACTGGTAACCAAGGACACCTCTCCTGTGACCGTGGTTATCAGGGAGACACATCTCTGACAGTCGGTGGTAACCAGGGAAACCCACCTGTGACCATGGTAACCAAGGACACCCCTCCTGTGACAATGGTACCAAGGGACAGCCCTCCTGTGACAGTCGGTGGTAACCAGGGAAAACCACCTGTGACCATGGTAACCAAGGACACCCCTACCCACAGTCACTGGTAAGCAAGGACACCTCTCCTGTGACCGTGGTTATCAGGGAGACGCATCTCTGACAGTCGGTGGTAACCAGGGAAACCCACCTGTGACCATGGTAACCAAGGACACCCCTCCTGTGACAATGGTACCCAGGGACAGCCCTCCTGTGACAGTCGGTGGTAACCAGGGAAACCCACCTGTGACCATGGTAACCAAGGACACCCCTCCTGTGACAATGGTACCCAGGGACAGCCATCCTGTGACAGTCGGTGGTAACCAGGGAAACCCACCTGTGACATTCACAGTGCCCAGGGACACCTGCCTGTGACAGTCGGTGGTAACCAGGGACACATATTTCTGACAGTCGGTGGTAACCAGGGAAACCCACCTGTGACCATGGTAACCAAGGACACCCCTCCTGTGACAATGGTATCCATGGACAGCCCTCCTGTGACAGTCGGTGGTAACAAGGGAAACCCACCTGTGACCATGGTAACCAAGGACACCCCTACCCACAGTCACTGGTAACCAAGGACACCTCTCCTGTGACCGTGGTTACCAGGGACACGCATATCTGACAGTCGGTGGTAACCAGGGAAACCCACCTGTGACGACGGTAACCAAGGACACCCCTCCTGTGACAATGGTACCCACAGACAGCCCTCCTGTGACAGTCGGTGGTAACCAGGGAAACCCACCTGTGACCATGGTAACCAAGGACACCCCAACCCACAGTCACTGGTAACCAAGGACACCTCTCCTGTGACTGTGGTTACCAGGACACGCACATATGACAGTCGGTGGTAACCAGGGAGAGGCATTTCTGACAGTGGTAACCAGGGAAACCCACCTGCAATCATGGTAACCAAGGACACCCCTCCTGTGACAGTCAGTGTTAACCAGGCAAACACCTCCTTTGCCAGTGGTAACCAAGGACACCCCTCCTGTCACAATGGTACCCAGGGACAGCCCTCCTGTGACAGTCAGTGGTAACCATGTACACTCACCTGTGACTGTCGGTGGTAACCAGGGAAACCCACCTGTGACATTCACAGTGCCCAGGGACACCGGCCTGTGACAGTCGGTGGTAACCAGGGAGACGCATCTCTGACAGTCGGTGGTAACCAGGGAAACCAACCTGTGACCATGGTAACCAAGGACACCCCTACCCACAGTCACTGGTAACCAAGGACACCTCTCCTGTGACCGTGGTTACCAGGACACGCACATATGACAGTCGGTGGTAACCAGGGACACGCATCTCTGACAGTCGGTGGTAACCAGGGAAACCCACCTGTGAACATGGTAACCAAGGACACCCCTCTGTGACAATGGTACCCAGGGACAGCCCTCCTGTGACAGTCGGTGGTAACCAGGGAAACACACCTGTGACCATGGTAACCAAGGACACCCCTGCCCACTGTCACTGGAAACCAAGGACACCTCTCCTGTGACCGTGGTTATCAGGGAGACGCATCTCTGACAGTCGGTGGTAACCAGGGAAACCCACCTGTGACATTCACAGTGCCCAGGGACACCGGCCTGTGACAGTCGGTGGTAACCAGGGAGACGCATCTCTGACAGTCGGTGGTAACCAGGGAAACCCACCTGTGACCATGGTAACCAAGGACACCCCTCTGTGACAATGGTACCCAGGGACAGCCCTCCTGTGACAGTCGGTGGTAACCAGGGAAACACACCTGTGACCATGGTAACCAAGGACACCCCTCCTGTGACAATGGTACCCAGGGACAGCCGTCCTGTGACAGTCGGTGGTAACCAGGGAAACCCACCTGTGACATTCACAGTGCCCAGGGACACCGGCCTGTGACAGTCGGTGGTAATCAGGGACACGCATCTCTGACAGTCGGTGGTAACCAGGGAAACCCACCTGTGACCATGGTAACCAAGGACACACCTACTGTGACAGTCACTGGTAACCACGGACACCTCTCCTGTGACCGTGGCTACCAGGGACACGCACATATGACAGTCGGTGGTAACCAGGGACACGCATCTCTGACAGTCAGTGGTAACCAGGGAAACCAACCTGTCGCCATGGTAACCAAGGACCCACCTACTGTGAAAGTCACTGGTAACCACGGACACCTCTCCTGTGACCGTGGTTACCAGGGACACGCATATATGACAGTCGGTGGTAACCAGGGACACGCATCTCTGACAGTCAGTGGTAACCAGGGAAACCCACCTGCGACCATGGTAACCAAGGACACCCTTCCTGTGACAGTCAGTGGTAACCAGGGACACACCTCCTGTGCCAGTGGTAACCAAGGACACCCCTCCTGTCACAATGGTACCAGGGACAGCCCTCCTGTGACAGTCGGTGGTAACCAGGGAAACCCACCTGTGACCATGGTAACCAAGGACACCCCTCCTGTGACAATGGTACCCCGGGACAGCCCTCCTTTGACAGTCGGTGGTAACCAGGGAAACCCACCTGTGACATTCACAGTGCCCAGGGACACCGGCCTGTGACAGTCGGTGGTAACCAGTGAGACGCATCTCTGACAGTCGGTGGTAACCAGGGAAACCAACCTGTGACCATGGTAACCAAGGACACCCCTCTGTGACAATGGTACCCAGGGACAGCCCTCCTGTGACAGTCGGTGGTAACCAGGGAAACACACCTGTGACCATGGTAACCAATGACACCCCTCCTGTGACAATGGTACCCAGGGACAGCCATCCTGTGACAGTCGGTGGTAACCAGGGAAACCCACCTGTGACATTCACAGTGCCCAGGGACACCGGCCTGTGACAGTCGGTGGTAACCAGGGAGACGCATCTCTGACAGTCGGTGGTAACCAGGGAAACCAACCTGTGACCATGGTAACCAAGGACACCCCTCTGTGACAATGGTACCCAGGGACAGCCCGCCTGTGACAGTCGGTGGTAACCAGGGAAACACACCTGTGACCATGGTAACCAAGGACAACCCTACCCACTGTCACTGGTAACCAAGGACACCTCTCCTGTGACCGTGGTTATCAGGGAGACGCATCTCTGACAGTCGGTGGTAACCAGGGAAACCCACCTGTGACCATGGTAACCAAGGACACCCCTCCTGTGACAATGGTACCCAGGGACAGCCCTCCTGTGACAGTCGGTGGTAACCAGGGAAACCCACCTGTGACCATGGTAACCAAGGACACCCCTCCTGTGACAATGGTACCCAGGGACAGCCCTCCTGTGACAGTCGGTGGTAACCAGGGAAACCCACCTGTGACCATGGTAACCAAGGACACACCTACTGTGACAGTCAATGGTAACCACGGACACCTCTCCTGTGACCGTGGCTACCAGGGACACGCACATATGACAGTCGGTGGTAACCAGGGACACGCATCTCTGACAGTCAGTGGTAACCAGGGAAACCCACCTGCGACCATGTTAACCAAGGACACCCCTCCTGTGACAGTCAGTGGTAACCAGGGACACAGTTCCTGTGCCAGTGGTAACCAAGGACACCCCTCCTGTGACAATGGTACCCAGGGACAGCCCTCCTGTGACAGTCGGTGGTAACCAGGGAAAACCACCTGCAACCATGGTAACCAAGGACACCCCTACCACAGTCACTCGTAACCAAGGACACCTCTCCTGTGACCGTGGTTACCAGGGACACGCACATATGACAGTCGGTGGTAACCAGGGACACGCATCTCTGACAGTCAGTGGTAACCAGGGAAACCCACCTGTCGCCATGGTAACCAAGGACCCACCTACTGTGACAGTCACTGGTAACCACGGACACCTCTCCTGTGACCGTGGTTACCAGGGACACGCATATATGAGAGTCGGTGGTAACCAGGGACACGCATCTCTGACAGTCAGTGGTAACCAGGGAAACCCACCTGCGACCATGGTAACCAAGGACACCCTTCCTGTGACAGTCAGTGGTAACCAGGGACACACCTCCTGTGCCAGTGGTAACCAAGGACACCCCTCCTGTCACAATGGTACCAGGGACAGCCCTCCTGTGACAGTCGGTGGTAACCAGGGAAACCCACCTGTGACCATGGTAACCAAGGACACCCCTCCTGTGACAATGGTACCCCGGGACAGCCCTCCTGTGACAGTCGGTGGTAACCAGGGAAACCCACCTGTGACCATGGTAACCAAGGACACCCCTCCTGTGACAATGGTACCCAGGGACAGCCATCCTGTGACAGTCGGTGGTAACCAGGGAAACCCACCTGTGACATTCACAGTGCCCAGGGACACCGGCCTGTGACAGTCGGTGGTAACCAGGGAGACGCATCTCTGACAGTCGGTGGTAACCAGGGAAACCAACCTGTGACCATGGTAACCAAGGACACCCCTCTGTGACAATGGTACCCAGGGACAGCCCTCCTGTGACAGTCGGTGGTAACCAGGGAAACACACCTGTGACCATGGTAACCAAGGACACCCCTACCCACTGTCACTGGTAACCAAGGACACCTCTCCTGTGACCGTGGTTATCAGGGAGACGCATCTCTGACAGTCGGTGGTAACCAGGGAAACCCACCTGTGACCATGGTAACCAAGGACACCCCTCCTGTGACAATGGTACCCAGGGACAGCCCTCCTGTGACAGTCGGTGGTAACCAGGGAAACCCACCTGTGACCATGGTAACCAAGGACACCCCTCCTGTGCCAATGGTACCCAGGGACAGCCCTCCTGTGACAGTCGGTGGTAACCAGGGAAACCCACCTGTGACCATGGTAACCAAGGACACACCTACTGTGACAGTCAATGGTAACCACGGACACCTCTCCTGTGACCGTGGCTACCAGGGACACGCACATATGACAGTCGGTGGTAACCAGGGACACGCATCTCTGACAGTCAGTGGTAACCAGGGAAACCCACCTGCGACCATGTTAACCAAGGACACCCCTCCTGTGACAGTCAGTGGTAACCAGGGACACAGTTCCTGTGCCAGTGGTAACCAAGGACACCCCTCCTGTGACAATGGTACCCAGGGACAGCCCTCCTGTGACAGTCGGTGGTAACCAGGGAAAACCACCTGCAACCATGGTAACCAAGGACACCCCTACCACAGTCACTCGTAACCAAGGACACCTCTCCTGTGACCGTGGTTACCAGGACACGCACATATGACAGTCGGTGGTAACCAGGGACACGCATCTCTGACAGTCGGTGGTAACCAGGGAAACCCACCTGTCGCCATGGAAACCAAGGACCCACCTACTGTGACAGTCACTGCTAACCACGGACACCTCTCCTGTGACCGTGGTTACCAGGGACACGCATATATGACAGTCGGTGGTAACCAGGGACACGCATCTCTGACAGTCGGTGGTAACCAGGGAAACCCACCTGCGACCATGGTAACCAAGGACACCCCTCCTGTGACAGTCAGTGGTAACCAGGGACACACCTCCTGTGCCAGTGGTAACCAAGGACACCCCTCCTGTCACAATGGTACCCAGGGACAGCCCTCCTGTGACAGTCGGTGGTAACCAGGGAAACCCACCTGTGACCATGGTAACCAAGGACACCCCTCCTGTGACAATGGTACCCAGGGACAGCCATCCTGTGACAGTCGGTGGTAACCAGGGAAACCCACCTGTGACATTCACAGTGCCCAGGGACACCGGCCTGTGACAGTCGGTGTTAACCAGGGACACGCATCTCTGACAGTTGGTGGTAACCAGGGAAACCCACCTGTGACCATGGTAACCAAGGACACCCCTACCCACTGTCACTGGTAACCAAGGACACCTCTCCTGTGACCGTGGTTATCAGGGAGACACATCTCTGACAGTCGGTGGTAACCAGGGAAACCCACCTGTGACCATGGTAACCAAGGACACCCCTCCTGTGACAATGGTACCAAGGGACAGCCCTCCTGTGACAGTCGGTGGTAACCAGGGAAAACCACCTGTGACCATGGTAACCAAGGACACCCCTACCCACAGTCACTGGTAAGCAAGGACACCTCTCCTGTGACCGTGGTTATCAGGGAGACGCATCTCTGACAGTCGGTGGTAACCAGGGAAACCCACCTGTGACCATGGTAACCAAGGACACCCCTCCTGTGACAATGGTACCCAGGGACAGCCCTCCTGTGACAGTCGGTGGTAACCAGGGAAACCCACCTGTGACCATGGTAACCAAGGACACCCCTCCTGTGACAATGGTACCCAGGGACAGCCATCCTGTGACAGTCGGTGGTAACCAGGGAAACCCACCTGTGACATTCACAGTGCCCAGGGACACCTGCCTGTGACAGTCGGTGGTAACCAGGGACACATATTTCTGACAGTCGGTGGTAACCAGGGAAACCCACCTGTGACCATGGTAACCAAGGACACCCCTCCTGTGACAATGGTATCCATGGACAGCCCTCCTGTGACAGTCGGTGGTAACAAGGGAAACCCACCTGTGACCATGGTAACCAAGGACACCCCTACCCACAGTCACTGGTAACCAAGGACACCTCTCCTGTGACCATGGTTACCAGGGACACGCATATCTGACAGTCGGTGGTAACCAGGGAAACCCACCTGTGACGACGGTAACCAAGGACACCCCTCCTGTGACAATAGTACCCACAGACAGCCCTCCTGTGACAGTCGGTGGTAACCAGGGAAACCCACCTTTGACCATGGTAACCAAGGACACCCCAACCCACAGTCACTGGTAACCAAGGACACCTCTCCTGTGACTGTGGTTACCAGGACACGCACATATGACAGTCGGTGGTAACCAGGGAGAGGCATTTCTGACAGTGGTAACCAGGGAAACCCACCTGCAATCATGGTAACCAAGGACACCCCTCCTGTGACAGTCAGTGTTAACCAGGCAAACACCTCCTTTGCCAGTGGTAACCAAGGACACCCCTCCTGTCACAATGGTACCCAGGGACAGCCCTCCTGTGACAGTCAGTGGTAACCATGTACACTCACCTGTGACTGTCGGTGGTAACCAGGGAAACCCACCTGTGACATTCACAGTGCCCAGGGACACCGGCCTGTGACAGTCGGTGGTAACCAGGGAGACGCATCTCTGACAGTCGGTGGTAACCAGGGAAACCAACCTGTGACCATGGTAACCAAGGACACCCCTACCCACAGTCACTGGTAACCAAGGACACCTCTCCTGTGACCGTGGTTACCAGGACACGCACATATGACAGTCGGTGGTAACCAGGGACACGCATCTCTGACAGTCGGTGGTAACCAGGGAAACCCACCTGTGAACATGGTAACCAAGGACACCCCTCTGTGACAATGGTACCCAGGGACAGCCCTCCTGTGACAGTCGGTGGTAACCAGGGAAACACACCTGTGACCATGGTAACCAAGGACACCCCTACCCACTGTCACTGGAAAACAAGGACACCTCTCCTGTGACCGTGGTTATCAGGGAGACGCATCTCTGACAGTCGGTGGTAACCAGGGAAACCCACCTGTGACATTCACAGTGCCCAGGGACACCGGCCTGTGACAGTCGGTGGTAACCAGGGAGACGCATCTCTGACAGTCGGTGGTAACCAGGGAAACCCACCTGTGACCATGGTAACCAAGGACACCCCTCTGTGACAATGGTACCCAGGGACAGCCCTCCTGTGACAGTCGGTGGTAACCAGGGAAACACACCTGTGACCATGGTAACCAAGGACACCCCTCCTGTGACAATGGTACCCAGGGACAGCCGTCCTGTGACAGTCGGTGGTAACCAGGGAAACCCACCTGTGACATTCACAGTGCCCAGGGACACCGGCCTGTGACAGTCGGTGGTAATCAGGGACACGCATCTCTGACAGTCGGTGGTAACCAAGGAAACCCACCTGTGACCATGGTAACCAAGGACACACCTACTGTGACAGTCACTGGTAACCACGGACACCTCTCCTGTGACCGTGGCTACCAGGGACACGCACATATGACAGTCGGTGGTAACCAGGGACACGCATCTCTGACAGTCAGTGGTAACCAGGGAAACCAACCTGTCGCCATGGTAACCAAGGACCCACCTACTGTGAAAGTCACTGGTAACCACGGACACCTCTCCTGTGACCGTGGTTACCAGGGACACGCATATATGACAGTCGGTGGTAACCAGGGACACGCATCTCTGACAGTCAGTGGTAACCAGGGAAACCCACCTGCGACCATGGTAACCAAGGACACCCTTCCTGTGACAGTCAGTGGTAACCAGGGACACACCTCCTGTGCCAGTGGTAACCAAGGACACCCCTCCTGTCACAATGGTACCAGGGACAGCCCTCCTGTGACAGTCGGTGGTAACCAGGGAAACCCACCTGTGACCATGGTAACCAAGGACACCCCTCCTGTGACAATGGTACCCCGGGACAGCCCTCCTTTGACAGTCGGTGGTAACCAGGGAAACCCACCTGTGACATTCACAGTGCCCAGGGACACCGGCCTGTGACAGTCGGTGGTAACCAGTGAGACGCATCTCTGACAGTCGGTGGTAACCAGGGAAACCAACCTGTGACCATGGTAACCAAGGACACCCCTCTGTGACAATGGTACCCAGGGACAGCCCTCCTGTGACAGTCGGTGGTAACCAGGGAAACACACCTGTGACCATGGTAACCAATGACACCCCTCCTGTGACAATGGTACCCAGGGACAGCCATCCTGTGACAGTCGGTGGTAACCAGGGAAACCCACCTGTGACATTCACAGTGCCCAGGGACACCGGCCTGTGACAGTCGGTGGTAACCAGGGAGACGCATCTCTGACAGTCGGTGGTAACCAGGGAAACCAACCTGTGACCATGGTAACCAAGGACACCCCTCTGTGACAATGGTACCCAGGGACAGCCCTCCTGTGACAGTCGGTGGTAACCAGGGAAACACACCTGTGACCATGGTAACCAAGGACAACCCTACCCACTGTCACTGGTAACCAAGGACACCTCTCCTGTGACCGTGGTTATCAGGGAGACGCATCTCTGACAGTCGGTGGTAACCAGGGAAACCCACCTGTGACCATGGTAACCAAGGACACCCCTCCTGTGACAATGGTACCCAGGGACAGCCCTCCTGTGACAGTCGGTGGTAACCAGGGAAACCCACCTGTGACCATGGTAACCAAGGACACCCCTCCTGTGACAATGGTACCCAGGGACAGCCCTCCTGTGACAGTCGGTGGTAACCAGGGAAACCCACCTGTGACCATGGTAACCAAGGACACACCTACTGTGACAGTCAATGGTAACCACGGACACCTCTCCTGTGACCGTGGCTACCAGGGACACGCACATATGACAGTCGGTGGTAACCAGGGACACGCATCTCTGACAGTCAGTGGTAACCAGGGAAACCCACCTGCGACCATGTTAACCAAGGACACCCCTCCTGTGACAGTCAGTGGTAACCAGGGACACAGTTCCTGTGCCAGTGGTAACCAAGGACACCCCTCCTGTGACAATGGTACCCAGGGACAGCCCTCCTGTGACAGTCGGTGGTAACCAGGGAAAACCACCTGCAACCATGGTAACCAAGGACACCCCTACCACAGTCACTCGTAACCAAGGACACCTCTCCTGTGACCGTGGTTACCAGGGACACGCACATATGACAGTCGGTGGTAACCAGGGACACGCATCTCTGACAGTCAGTGGTAACCAGGGAAACCCACCTGTCGCCATGGTAACCAAGGACCCACCTACTGTGACAGTCACTGGTAACCACGGACACCTCTCCTGTGACCGTGGTTACCAGGGACACGCATATATGAGAGTCGGTGGTAACCAGGGACACGCATCTCTGACAGTCAGTGGTAACCAGGGAAACCCACCTGCGACCATGGTAACCAAGGACACCCTTCCTGTGACAGTCAGTGGTAACCAGGGACACACCTCCTGTGCCAGTGGTAACCAAGGACACCCCTCCTGTCACAATGGTACCAGGGACAGCCCTCCTGTGACAGTCGGTGGTAACCAGGGAAACCCACCTGTGACCATGGTAACCAAGGACACCCCTCCTGTGACAATGGTACCCCGGGACAGCCCTCCTGTGACAGTCGGTGGTAACCAGGGAAACCCACCTGTGACCATGGTAACCAAGGACACCCCTCCTGTGACAATGGTACCCAGGGACAGCCATCCTGTGACAGTCGGTGGTAACCAGGGAAACCCACCTGTGACATTCACAGTGCCCAGGGACACCGGCCTGTGACAGTCGGTGGTAACCAGGGAGACGCATCTCTGACAGTCGGTGGTAACCAGGGAAACCAACCTGTGACCATGGTAACCAAGGACACCCCTCTGTGACAATGGTACCCAGGGACAGCCCTCCTGTGACAGTCGGTGGTAACCAGGGAAACACACCTGTGACCATGGTAACCAAGGACACCCCTACCCACTGTCACTGGTAACCAAGGACACCTCTCCTGTGACCGTGGTTATCAGGGAGACGCATCTCTGACAGTCGGTGGTAACCAGGGAAACCCACCTGTGACCATGGTAACCAAGGACACCCCTCCTGTGACAATGGTACCCAGGGACAGCCCTCCTGTGACAGTCGGTGGTAACCAGGGAAACCCACCTGTGACCATGGTAACCAAGGACACCCCTCCTGTGCCAATGGTACCCAGGGACAGCCCTCCTGTGACAGTCGGTGGTAACCAGGGAAACCCACCTGTGACCATGGTAACCAAGGACACACCTACTGTGACAGTCAATGGTAACCACGGACACCTCTCCTGTGACCGTGGCTACCAGGGACACGCACATATGACAGTCGGTGGTAACCAGGGACACGCATCTCTGACAGTCAGTGGTAACCAGGGAAACCCACCTGCGACCATGTTAACCAAGGACACCCCTCCTGTGACAGTCAGTGGTAACCAGGGACACAGTTCCTGTGCCAGTGGTAACCAAGGACACCCCTCCTGTGACAATGGTACCCAGGGACAGCCCTCCTGTGACAGTCGGTGGTAACCAGGGAAAACCACCTGCAACCATGGTAACCAAGGACACCCCTACCACAGTCACTCGTAACCAAGGACACCTCTCCTGTGACCGTGGTTACCAGGACACGCACATATGACAGTCGGTGGTAACCAGGGACACGCATCTCTGACAGTCGGTGGTAACCAGGGAAACCCACCTGTCGCCATGGAAACCAAGGACCCACCTACTGTGACAGTCACTGCTAACCACGGACACCTCTCCTGTGACCGTGGTTACCAGGGACACGCATATATGACAGTCGGTGGTAACCAGGGACACGCATCTCTGACAGTCGGTGGTAACCAGGGAAACCCACCTGCGACCATGGTAACCAAGGACACCCCTCCTGTGACAGTCAGTGGTAACCAGGGACACACCTCCTGTGCCAGTGGTAACCAAGGACACCCCTCCTGTCACAATGGTACCCAGGGACAGCCCTCCTGTGACAGTCGGTGGTAACCAGGGAAACCCACCTGTGACCATGGTAACCAAGGACACCCCTCCTGTGACAATGGTACCCAGGGACAGCCATCCTGTGACAGTCGGTGGTAACCAGGGAAACCCACCTGTGACATTCACAGTGCCCAGGGACACCGGCCTGTGACAGTCGGTGTTAACCAGGGACACGCATCTCTGACAGTTGGTGGTAACCAGGGAAACCCACCTGTGACCATGGTAACCAAGGACACCCCTACCCACTGTCACTGGTAACCAAGGACACCTCTCCTGTGACCGTGGTTATCAGGGAGACACATCTCTGACAGTCGGTGGTAACCAGGGAAACCCACCTGTGACCATGGTAACCAAGGACACCCCTCCTGTGACAATGGTACCAAGGGACAGCCCTCCTGTGACAGTCGGTGGTAACCAGGGAAAACCACCTGTGACCATGGTAACCAAGGACACCCCTACCCACAGTCACTGGTAAGCAAGGACACCTCTCCTGTGACCGTGGTTATCAGGGAGACGCATCTCTGACAGTCGGTGGTAACCAGGGAAACCCACCTGTGACCATGGTAACCAAGGACACCCCTCCTGTGACAATGGTACCCAGGGACAGCCCTCCTGTGACAGTCGGTGGTAACCAGGGAAACCCACCTGTGACCATGGTAACCAAGGACACCCCTCCTGTGACAATGGTACCCAGGGACAGCCATCCTGTGACAGTCGGTGGTAACCAGGGAAACCCACCTGTGACATTCACAGTGCCCAGGGACACCTGCCTGTGACAGTCGGTGGTAACCAGGGACACATATTTCTGACAGTCGGTGGTAACCAGGGAAACCCACCTGTGACCATGGTAACCAAGGACACCCCTCCTGTGACAATGGTATCCATGGACAGCCCTCCTGTGACAGTCGGTGGTAACAAGGGAAACCCACCTGTGACCATGGTAACCAAGGACACCCCTACCCACAGTCACTGGTAACCAAGGACACCTCTCCTGTGACCATGGTTACCAGGGACACGCATATCTGACAGTCGGTGGTAACCAGGGAAACCCACCTGTGACGACGGTAACCAAGGACACCCCTCCTGTGACAATAGTACCCACAGACAGCCCTCCTGTGACAGTCGGTGGTAACCAGGGAAACCCACCTGTGACCATGGTAACCAAGGACACCCCAACCCACAGTCACTGGTAACCAAGGACACCTCTCCTGTGACTGTGGTTACCAGGACACGCACATATGACAGTCGGTGGTAACCAGGGAGAGGCATTTCTGACAGTGGTAACCAGGGAAACCCACCTGCAATCATGGTAACCAAGGACACCCCTCCTGTGACAGTCAGTGTTAACCAGGCAAACACCTCCTTTGCCAGTGGTAACCAAGGACACCCCTCCTGTCACAATGGTACCCAGGGACAGCCCTCCTGTGACAGTCAGTGGTAACCATGTACACTCACCTGTGAGTGTCGGTGGTAACCAGGGAAACCCACCTGTGACATTCACAGTGCCCAGGGACACCGGCCTGTGACAGTCGGTGGTAACCAGGGAGACGCATCTCTGACAGTCGGTGGTAACCAGGGAAACCAACCTGTGACCATGGTAACCAAGGACACCCCTACCCACAGTCACTGGTAACCAAGGACACCTCTCCTGTGACCGTGGTTACCAGGACACGCACATATGACAGTCGGTGGTAACCAGGGACACGCATCTCTGACAGTCGGTGGTAACCAGGGAAACCCACCTGTGAACATGGTAACCAAGGACACCCCTCTGTGACAATGGTACCCAGGGACAGCCCTCCTGTGACAGTCGGTGGTAACCAGGGAAACACACCTGTGACCATGGTAACCAAGGACACCCCTACCCACTGTCACTGGAAACCAAGGACACCTCTCCTGTGACCGTGGTTATCAGGGAGACGCATCTCTGACAGTCGGTGGTAACCAGGGAAACCCACCTGTGACATTCACAGTGCCCAGGGACACCGGCCTGTGACAGTCGGTGGTAACCAGGGAGACGCATCTCTGACAGTCGGTGGTAACCAGGGAAACCCACCTGTGACCATGGTAACCAAGGACACCCCTCTGTGACAATGGTACCCAGGGACAGCCCTCCTGTGACAGTCGGTGGTAACCAGGGAAACACACCTGTGACCATGGTAACCAAGGACACCCCTCCTGTGACAATGGTACCCAGGGACAGCCGTCCTGTGACAGTCGGTGGTAACCAGGGAAACCCACCTGTGACATTCACAGTGCCCAGGGACACCGGCCTGTGACAGTCGGTGGTAATCAGGGACACGCATCTCTGACAGTCGGTGGTAACCAAGGAAACCCACCTGTGACCATGGTAACCAAGGACACACCTACTGTGACAGTCACTGGTAACCACGGACACCTCTCCTGTGACCGCGGCTACCAGGGACACGCACATATGACAGTCGGTGGTAACCAGGGACACGCATCTCTGACAGTCAGTGGTAACCAGGGAAACCAACCTGTCGCCATGGTAACCAAGGACCCACCTACTGTGAAAGTCACTGGTAACCACGGACACCTCTCCTGTGACCGTGGTTACCAGGGACACGCATATATGACAGTCGGTGGTAACCAGGGACACGCATCTCTGACAGTCAGTGGTAACCAGGGAAACCCACCTGCGACCATGGTAACCAAGGACACCCTTCCTGTGACAGTCAGTGGTAACCAGGGACACACCTCCTGTGCCAGTGGTAACCAAGGACACCCCTCCTGTCACAATGGTACCAGGGACAGCCCTCCTGTGACAGTCGGTGGTAACCAGGGAAACCCACCTGTGACCATGGTAACCAAGGACACCCCTCCTGTGACAATGGTACCCCGGGACAGCCCTCCTTTGACAGTCGGTGGTAACCAGGGAAACCCACCTGTGACATTCACAGTGCCCAGGGACACCGGCCTGTGACAGTCGGTGGTAACCAGTGAGACGCATCTCTGACAGTCGGTGGTAACCAGGGAAACCAACCTGTGACCATGGTAACCAAGGACACCCCTCTGTGACAATGGTACCCAGGGACAGCCCTCCTGTGACAGTCGGTGGTAACCAGGGAAACACACCTGTGACCATGGTAACCAATGACACCCCTCCTGTGACAATGGTACCCAGGGACAGCCATCCTGTGACAGTCGGTGGTAACCAGGGAAACCCACCTGTGACATTCACAGTGCCCAGGGACACCGGCCTGTGACAGTCGGTGGTAACCAGGGAGACGCATCTCTGACAGTCGGTGGTAACCAGGGAAACCAACCTGTGACCATGGTAACCAAGGACACCCCTCTGTGACAATGGTACCCAGGGACAGCCCTCCTGTGACAGTCGGTGGTAACCAGGGAAACACACCTGTGACCATGGTAACCAAGGACAACCCTACCCACTGTCACTGGTAACCAAGGACACCTCTCCTGTGACCGTGGTTATCAGGGAGACGCATCTCTGACAGTCGGTGGTAACCAGGGAAACCCACCTGTGACCATGGTAACCAAGGACACCCCTCCTGTGACAATGGTACCCAGGGACAGCCCTCCTGTGACAGTCGGTGGTAACCAGGGAAACCCACCTGTGACCATGGTAACCAAGGACACCCCTCCTGTGACAATGGTACCCAGGGACAGCCCTCCTGTGACAGTCGGTGGTAACCAGGAAAACCCACCTGTGACCATGGTAACCAAGGACACACCTACTGTGACAGTCAATGGTAACCACGGACACCTCTCCTGTGACCGTGGCTACCAGGGACACGCACATATGACAGTCGGTGGTAACCAGGGACACGCATCTCTGACAGTCAGTGGTAACCAGGGAAACCCACCTGCGACCATGTTAACCAAGGACACCCCTCCTGTGACAGTCAGTGGTAACCAGGGACACAGTTCCTGTGCCAGTGGTAACCAAGGACACCCCTCCTGTGACAATGGTACCCAGGGACAGCCCTCCTGTGACAGTCGGTGGTAACCAGGGAAAACCACCTGCAACCATGGTAACCAAGGACACCCCTACCACAGTCACTCGTAACCAAGGACACCTCTCCTGTGACCGTGGTTACCAGGACACGCACATATGACAGTCGGTGGTAACCAGGGACACGCATCTCTGACAGTCAGTGGTAACCAGGGAAACCCACCTGCGACCATGGTAACCAAGGACACCCCTCCTGTCACAGTCAGTGGTAACGAGGGACACATCTCCTGTGCCAGTTGTAACCAAGGACACCCCTCCTGTGACAATGGTACCCAGGGACAGCCCTCCTGTGACAGTCAGTGGTAACCATGTACACTCAACTGTGACAGTCGGTGGTAACCAGGGAAACCCACCTGTGACATTCACAGTGCCCAGGGACACCTGCCTGTGACAGTCGGTGGTAACCAAGGACACGCATTTCTGACAGTCGGTGGTAACCAGGGAAACCCACCTGTGACCATGGTAACCAAGGACACCCCTCCTGTGACAATGGTATCCATGGACAGCCCTACTGTGACAGTCGGTGGTAACGAGGGAAACCCACCTGTGACCATGGTAACCAAGGGCACCCCTACCCACAGTCACTGGTAACCAAGGACACCTCTCCTGTGACCGTGGTTACCAGGGACACGCATCTCTGACAGTCGGTGGTAACCAGGGAAACCCACCTGTGACCACGGTAACCAAGGACACCCCTCCTGTGACAATAGTACCCAGGGACAGCCCTCCTGTGACAGTCGGTGGTAACCAGGGAAACCCACTTGTGACCATGGTAACCAAGGACACCCCTACCCACAGTCACTCGTAACCAAGGACACCTCTCCTGTGACCGTGGTTACCAGGACACGCACATATGACAGTCGGTGGTAACCAGGGACAGGCATTTCTGACAGTCAGTGGTAACCAGGGAAAACCACCTGCAACCATGGTAACCAAGGACACCCCTCCTGTGACAGTCAGTGGTAACCAGGCAAACACCTCCTGTGCCAGTGGTAACCAAGGACACCCCTCCTGTCACAATGGTACCCAGGGACAGCCCTCCTGTGACAGTCAGTGGTAACCATGTACACTCACCTGTGACAGTCGGTGGTAACCAGGGAAACCCACCTGTGACATTCACAGTGCCCAGGGACACCGGCCTGTGACAGTCGGTGGTAACCAGGGAGACGCATCTCTGACAGTCGGTGGTAACCAGGGAAACCCACCTGTGACCATGGTAACCAAGGACACCCCTCCTGTGACAATGGTACCAAGGGACAGCCCTCCTGTGACAGTCGGTGGTAACCAGGGAAAACCACCTGTGACCATGGTAACCAAGGACACCCCTACCCACAGTCACTGGTAAGCAAGGACACCTCTCCTGTGACCGTGGTTAGCAGGGAGACGCATCTCTGACAGTCGGTGGTAACCAGGGAAACCCACCTGTGACCATGGTAACCAAGGACACCCCTCCTGTGACAATGGTACCCAGGGACAGCCCTCCTGTGACAGTCGGTGGTAACCAGGGAAACCCACCTGTGACCATGGTAACCAAGGACACCGCTCCTGTGACAATGGTATCCATGGACAGCCCTCCTGTGACAGTCGGTGGTAACAAGGGAAACCCACCTGTGACCATGGTAACCAAGGACACCCCTAACCACATTCACTGGTAACCAAGGACACCTCTCCTGTGACCATGGTTACCAGGGACACGCATCTCTGACAGTCGGTGGTAACCAGGGAAACCCACCTGTGACCACGGTAACCAAGGACACCCCTCCTGTGACAATAGTACCCACAGACAGCCCTCCTGTGACAGTCGGTGGTAACCAGGGAAACCCACCTGTGACCATGGTAACCAAGGACACCCCAACCCACAGTCACTGGTAACCAAGGACACCTCTCCTGTGACTCTGGTTACCAGGACACGCACATATGACAGTCGGTGGTAACCAGGGACACGCAAATCTGACAGTCAGTGGTAACCAGGGAAACCCACCTGCGACCATGGTAACCAAGGACACCCTTCCTGTGACAGTCAGTGGTAACCAGGGACACACCTCCTGTGCCAGTGGTAACCATGGACACCCCTCCTGTCACAATGGTACCAGGGACAGCCCTCCTGTGACAGTCGGTGGTAACCAGGGAAACCCACCTGTGACCATGGTAACCAAGGACACCCCTCCTGTGACAATGGTACCCAGGGACAGCCCTCCTGTGACAGTCGGTGGTAACCAGGGAAACACACCTGTGACCATGGTAACCAAGGACACCCCTACCCACAGTCACTGGTAACCAAGGACACCTCTCCTGTGACCGTGGTTATCAGGGAGACGCATCTCTGACAGTCGGTGGTAACCAGGGAAACCCACCTGTGACATTCACAGTGCCCAGGGACACCGGCCTGTGACAGTCGGTGGTAAACAGGGAGACGAATCTCTGACAGTCGGTGGTAACCAGGGAAACCCACCTGTGACCATGGTAACCAAGGACACCCCTCTGTGACAACGGTACCCAGGGACAGCCCTCCTGTGACAGTCGGTGGTAACCAGGGAAACACACCTGTGACCATGGTAACCAAGGACACCCCTACCCACTGTCACTGGTAACCAAGGACACCTCTCCTGTGACCATGGTTATCAGGGAGACGCATCTCTGACATTCGGTGGTAACCAGGGAAACCCACCTGTGACCATGGTAACCAAGGACACCCGTCCTGTGACAATGGTACCAAGGGAAAGCCCTCCTGTGACAGTCGGTGGTAACCAGGGAAACCCACCTGTGACCATGGTAACCAAGGACACCCCTCCTGTGACAATGGAACCCAGGGACAGCCGTCCTTTGACAGTCGGTGGTAACCAGGGAGACGCATCTCTGACAGTCGGTGGTAACCAGGGAAACCCACCTGTGACCATGGTAACCAAGGACACCCCTCTGTGACAATGGTACACAGGGACAGCCCTCCTGTGACAGTCGGTGGTAACCAGGGAAACACACCTGTGACCATGGTAACCAAGGACACCCCTACCCACAGTCACTGGTAAGCAAGGACACCCCTCCTGTGACAATGGTACCCAGGGAGAGCCATCCTGTGACAGTCGGTGGTAACCAGGGAAACCCACCTGTGACATTCACAGTGCCCAGGGACACCGGCCTGTGACAGTCGGTGGTAACCAGGGACACGCATCTCTGACAGTCAGTGGTAACCAGGGAAACCCACCTGCGACCATGTTAAACAAGGACACCCCTCCTGTGACAGTCAGTGGTAACCAGGGACACACCTCCTGTGCCAGTGGTAACCAAGGACACCCCTCCTGTGACAACGGTACCCAGGGACAGCCCTCCTGTGACAGTCGGTGGTAACCAGGGAAAACCACCTGTGAACATGGTAACCAAGGACACCCCTACCCACAGTCACTGGTAACCAAGGACACCTCTCCTGTGACCGTGGTTACCAGGACACGCACATATGACAGTCGGTGGTAACCAGGGACACGCATTTCTGACAGTCAGTGGTAACCAGGGAAACCCACCTGCGACCATGGTAACCAAGGACACCCCTCCTGTGACAGTCAGTGGTAACCAGGGACACACCTCCTGTGCTAGTGGTAACCAAGCACACCCCTCCTGTCACAATGGTACCCAGGGACAGCCCTCCTGTGACAGTCAGTGGTAAGCATGTACACTCACCTGTGACAGTTGGTGGTAACCAGGGAAACCCACCTGTGACATTCACAGTGCCCAGGGACACCGGACTGGGACAGTCGGTGGTAACCAGGAAGACGCATCTCTGACAGTCGGTGGTAACCAGGGAAACCCACCTGTGACCATGGTAACCAAGGACACCCCTCTGTGACAATGGTACCCAGGGACAGCCCTCCTGTGACAGTCAGTGGTAACCAGGGAAACCCACCTGTGACCATGGTAACCAAGGACACCCCTCCTGTGACAATGGTACCCAGGGACAGCCCTCCTGTGACAGTCGGTGGTAATCAGGGAAACTCACCTTTGACATTCACAGTGCCCAGGGACACCGGCCTGTGACAGTCGGTGGTAACCAGGGACACGCATCTCTGACAGTCGGTGGTAACCAGGGAAACCCACCTGTGACCATGGTAACCAAGGACACACCTACTGTGCCAGTCACTGGTAACCACGGACACCTCTCCTGTGACTGTGGTTACCAGGGACACGCACATATGACAGTCGGTGGTAACCAGGGACACGCATCTCTGACAGTCAGTGGTAACCAGGGAAACCCACCTGTGAACAAGTTAACCAAGGACACCCCTACCCACAGTCACTGGTAACCAAGGACACCTCTCCTGTGACCGTGGTTACCACGACACGCACATATGACAGTCGGTGGTTACCAGGGACACACATCTCTGACAGTCAGTGGTAACCAGGGAAACCCACCTGCGACCATTGTAACCAAGGACACCCCTCCTGTGACAGTCAGTGGTAACCAGGGACACACCTCCTGTGCCAGTGGTAACCAAGGACACCCCTACCCACAGTCACTGGTAACCAAGGACACCTCTCCTGTGACCGTGGTTATCAGGGAGACGCATCTCTGACAGTCGGTGGTAACCAGGGAAAACCACCTGTGACATTCACAGTGCCCAGGGACACCGGCCTGTGACAGTCGGTGGTAACCAGGGAGACGCATTTCTGACAGTCGGTGGTAACCAGGGAAACCAACCTGTGACCATGGTAACCAAGGACACCCCTCTGTGACAATGGTACCCACGGACAGCCCTCCTGTGACAGTCGGTGGTAACCAGGGAAACACACCTGTGACCATGGTAACCAAGGACACCCCTACCCACTGTCACTGGTAACCAAGGACACCTCTCCTGTGACCGTGGTTATCAGGGAGATGCATCTCTGACAGTCGGTTGTAACCAGGGAAACCCACCTGTGACCATGGTAACCAAGGACACCCCTCCTGTGACAATGGTACCCAGGGACAGCCGTCCTGTGACAGTCGGTGGTAACCAGGGAAACCCACCTGTGACATTCACAGTGCCCAGGGACACCGGCCTGTGACAGTCGGTGGTAATCAGGGACACGCATCTCTGACAGTCGGTGGTAACCAGGGAAACCCACCTGTGACCATGGTAACCAAGGACACACCTACTGTGACAGTCACTGGTAACCACGGACACCTCTCCTGTGACCGTGGCTACCAGGGACACGCACATATGACAGTCGGTGGTAACCAGGGACACGCATCTCTGACAGTCAGTGGTAACCAGGGAAACCCACCTGCGACCATGGTAACCAAGGACACCCCTCCTGTGACAGTCAGTGGTAACCAGGGACACACCTCCTGTGCCAGTGGTAACCAAGGACACCCCTACCCACATTCACTGGTAACCAAGGACACCTCTCCTGTGACCGTGGTTATCAGGGAGACGCATCTCTGACAGTCGGTGGTAACCAGGGAAACCCACCTGTGACATTCACAGTGCCCAGGGACACCGGCCTGTGACAGTCGGTGGTAACCAGGGAGACGCATCTCTGACAGTCGGTGGTAACCAGGGAAACCCACCTGTGACCATGGTAACCAAGGACACCCCTCTGTGACAATGGTACCCAGGGACAGCCCTCCTGTGACAGTCGGTGGTAACCAGGGAAACAGACCTGTGACCATGGTAACCAAGGACACCCCTACCCACTGTCACTGGTAACCAAGGACACCTCTCCTGTGACCGTGGTTATCAGGGAGACGCATCTCTGACAGTCGGTGGTAACCAGGGAAACCCACCTGTGACGATGGTAACCAAGGACACCCCTCCTGTGACAATGGTACCCAGGGACAGCCCTCCTGTGACAGTCGGTGGTAATCAGGGAAACCCACCTGTGACCATGGTAACCAATGACACCCCTCCTGTGACAATGGTACCCCGGGACAGCCCTCCTGTGACAGTCGGTGGTAACCAGGGAAACCCACCTGTGACCATGGTAACCAAGGACACCCCTCCTGTGACAATGGTACCCAGGGAAAGCCATCCTGTGACAGTTGGTGGTAACCAGGGAAACCCACCTGTGACATTCACAGTGCCCAGGGACACCGGCCTGTGACAGTCGGTGGTAACCAGGGACACGCATCTCTGACAGTCGGTGGTAACCAGGGAAACCCACCTGTGACCATGGTAACCAAGGACACACCTACTGTGACAGTCACTGGTAACCACGGACACCTCTCCTGTGACCGTGGCTACCACGGACACGCACAAATGACAGTCGGTGGTAACCAGGGACACGCATCTCTGACAGTCGGTGGTAACAAGGGAAACCCACCTGTCGCCATGGTAACCAAGGACCCACCTACTGTGACAGTCACTGGTAACCACGGACACCTCTCCTGTGACCATGGTTACCAGGGACACGCATATATGACAGTCGGTGGTAAACAGGGACACGCATCTATGACAGTCAGTGGTAACCAGGGAAACCCACCTGCGACCATGGTAACCAAGGACACCCTTCCTGTGACAGTCAGTGGTAACCAGGGACACACCTCCTGTGCCAGTGGTAACCAAGGACACCCCTCCTGTCACAATGGTACCAGGGACAGCCCTCCTGTGACAGTCGGTGGTAACCAGGGAAACCCACCTGTGACCATGGTAACCAAGGACACCCCTCCTGTGACAATGGTACCCAGGGACAGCCCTCCTGTGACAGTCGGTGGTAACCAGGGAAACACACCTGTGACCATGGTAACCAAGGACACCCCTACCCACAGTCAATGGTAACCAAGGACACCTATCCTGTGACCGTGGTTATCAGGGAGACGCATCTCTGACAGTCGGTGGTAACCAGGGAAACCCACCTGTGACATTCACAGTGCCCAGGGACACCGGCCTGTGACAGTCGGTGGTAAACAGGGAGACGAATCTCTGACAGTCGGTGGTAACCAGGGAAACCCACCTGTGACCATGGTAACCAAGGACACCCCTCTGTGACAACGGTACCCAGGGACAGCCCTCCTGTGACAGTCGGTGGTAACCAGGGAAACACACCTGTGACCATGGTAACCAAGGACACCCCTACCCACTGTCACTGGTAACCAAGGACACCTCTCCTGTGACCATGGTTATCAGGGAGACGCATCTCTGACATTCGGTGGTAACCAGGGAAACCCACCTGTGACCATGGTAACCAAGGACACCCGTCCTGTGACAATGGTACCAAGGGACAGCCCTCCTGTGACAGTCGGTGGTAACCATTGAAACCCACCTGTGACCATGGTAACCAAGGACACCCCTCTGTGACAATGGTACCCAGGGACAGCCCTCCTGTGACAGTCGGTGGTAACCAGGGAAACACACTTGTGACCATGGTAACCAAGGACAACCCTACCCACTGTCACTGGTAACCAAGGACACCTCTCCTGTGACCGTGGTTATCAGGGAGACGCATCTCTGACAGTCGGTGGT
The DNA here is from genome assembly GCA_949782905.1 of Rangifer tarandus platyrhynchus. Taxonomy (NCBI): domain Eukaryota; kingdom Metazoa; phylum Chordata; class Mammalia; order Artiodactyla; family Cervidae; genus Rangifer; species Rangifer tarandus. The sequence goes on from OX460344.1 coordinate 46,370,024, forward strand.
AACCAGGGAAACCCACCTGTGACATTCACAGTGCCCAGGGACACCGGCCTGTGACAGTCGGTGGTAACCAGGGACACGCATCTCTGACAGTCAGTGGTAACCAGGGAAACCCACCTGCGACCATGTTAAACAAGGACACACCTCCTATGACAGTCAGTGGTAACCAGGGACACACCTCCTGTGCCAGTGGTAACCAAGGACACCCCTCCTGTGACAACGGTACCCAGGGACAGCCCTCCTGTGACAGTCGGTGGTAACCAGGGAAAACCACCTGTGAACATGGTAACCAAGGACACCCCTAACCACAGTCACTGGTAACCAAGGACACCTCTCCTGTGACCGTGGTTACCAGGACACGCACATATGACAGTCGGTGGTAACCAGGGACACGCATTTCTGACAGTCAGTGGTAACCAGGGAAACCCACCTGCGACCATGGTAACCAAGGACACCCCTCCTGTGACAGTCAGTGGTAACCAGGGACACACCTCCTGTGCTAGTGGTAACCAAGCACACCCCTCCTGTCACAATGGTACCCAGGGACAGCCCTCCTGTGACAGTCAGTGGTAACCATGTACACTCACCTGTGACAGTTGGTGGTAACCAGGGAAACACACCTGTGACATTCACAGTGCCCAGGGACACCGGAAAGGGACAGTCGGTGGTAACCAGGAAGACGCATTTCTGACAGTCGGTGGTAACCAGGGAAACCCACCTGTGACCATGGTAACCAAGGACACCCCTCTGTGACAATGGTACCCAGGGACAGCCCTCCTGTGACAGTCAGTGGTAACCAGGGAAACCCACCTGTGACCATGGTAACCAAGGACACCCCTCCTGTGACAATGGTACCCAGGGACAGCCCTCCTGTGACAGTCGGTGGTAACCAGGGAAACCCACCTGTGACCATGGTAACCAAGGACACCCCTCCTGTGACAATGGTACCCAGGGACAGCCATCCTGTGACAGTCGGTGGTAACCAGGGAAACCCACCTGTGACATTCACAGTGCCCAGGGACACCTGCCTGTGACAGTCGGTGGTAACCAGGGACACATATTTCTGTCAGTCGGTGGTAACCAGGGAAACCCACCTGTGACCATGGTAACCAAGGACACCCCTCCTGTGACAATGGTATCCATGGACAGCCCTCCTGTGACAGTCGGTGGTAACAAGGGAAACCCACCTGTGACCATGGTAACCAAGGACACCCCTAACCACAGTCACTGGTAACCAAGGACACCTCTCCTGTGACCATGGTTACCAGGGACACGCATCTCTGACAGTCGGTGGTAACCAGGGAAACCCACCTGTGACGACGGTAACCAAGGACACCCCTCCTGTGACAATAGTACCCACAGACAGCCCTCCTGTGACAGTCGGTGGTAACCAGGGAAACCCACCTGTGACCATGGTAACCAAGGACACCCCAACCCACAGTCACTGGTAACCAAGGACACCTCTCCTGTGACTGTGGTTACCAGGACACGCACATATGACAGTCGGTGGTAACCAGGGACACACAACTCTGACAGTCAGTGGTAACCAGGGAAACCCACCTGCAATCATGGTAACCAAGGACACCCCTCCTGTGACAATGGTACCCAGGGACAGCCCTCCTGTGACAGTCGGTGGTAACCAGGGAAAACCACCTGCAACCATGGTAACCAAGGACACCCCTACCACAGTCACTCGTAACCAAGGACACCTCTCCTGTGACCGTGGTTACCAGGACACGCACATATGACAGTCGGTGGTAACCAGGGACACGCATCTCTGACAGTCAGTGGTAACCAGGGAAACCCACCTGCGACCATGGTAACCAAGGACACCCCTCCTGTCACAGTCAGTGGTAACCAGGGACACATCTCCTGTGCCAGTTGTAACCAAGGACACCCCTCCTGTGACAATGGTACCCAGGGACAGCCCTCCTGTGACAGTCAGTGGTAACCATGTACACTCAACTGTGACAGTCGGTGGTAACCAGGGAAACCCACCTGTGACATTCACAGTGCCCAGGGACACCGGCCTGTGACAGTCGGTGGTAACCAGGGAAACCCACCTGTGACCATGGTAACCAAGGACACCCCTCTGTGACAATGGTACCCAGGGACAGCCCTCCTGTGACAGTCGGTGGTAACCAGGGACACAGTTCCTGTGCCAGTGGTAACCAAGGACACCCCTCCTGTGACAATGGTACCCAGGGACAGCCCTCCTGTGACAGTCGGTGGTAACCAGGGAAAACCACCTGCAACCATGGTAACCAAGGACACCCCTACCACAGTCACTCGTAACCAAGGACACCTCTCCTGTGACCGTGGTTACCAGGACACGCACATATGACAGTCGGTGGTAACCAGGGACACGCATCTCTGACAGTCAGTGGTAACCAGGGAAACCCACCTGCGACCATGGTAACCAAGGACACCCCTCCTGTCACAGTCAGTGGTAACCAGGGACACATCTCCTGTGCCAGTTGTAACCAAGGACACCCCTCCTGTGACAATGGTACCCAGGGACAGCCCTCCTGTGACAGTCAGTGGTAACCATGTACACTCAACTGTGACAGTCGGTGGTAACCAGGGAAACCCACCTGTGACATTCACAGTGCCCAGGGACACCTGCCTGTGACAGTCGGTGGTAACCAAGGACACGCATTTCTGACAGTCGGTGGTAACCAGGGAAACCCACCTGTGACCATGGTAACCAAGGACACCCCTCCTGTGACAATGGTACCAAGGGACAGCCCTCCTGTGACAGTCGGTGGTAACCAGGGAAAACCACCTGTGACCATGGTAACCAAGGACACCCCTACCCACAGTCACTGGTAAGCAAGGACACCTCTCCTGTGACCGTGGTTATCAGGGAGACGCATCTCTGACAGTCGGTGGTAACCAGGGAAACCCACCTGTGACCATGGTATCCAAGGACACCCCTCCTGTGACAATGGTACCCAGGGACAGCCCTCCTGTGACAGTCGGTGGTAACCAGGGAAACCCACCTGTGACCATGGTAACCAAGGACACCCCTCCTGTGACAATGGTACCCCGGGACAGCCCTCCTGTGACAGTCGGTGGTAACCAGGGAAACCCACCTGTGACCATGGTAACCAAGGACACCCCTCCTGTGACAATGGTACCCAGGGACAGCCATCCTGTGACAGTCGGTGGTAAGCAGGGAAACCCACCTGTGACATTCACAGTGCCCAGGGACACCGGCCTGTGACAGTCGGTGGTAACCAGGGACACGCATCTCTGACAGTTGGTGGTAACCAGGGAAACCCACCTGTGACCATGGTAACCAAGGACACACCTACTGTGACAGTCACTGGTAAACACGGACACCTCTCCTGTGACCGTGGCTACCACGGACACGCACATATGACAGTCGGTGGTAACCAGGGACACGCATCTCTGACAGTCGGTGGTAACAAGGTAAACCCACCTGTCGCCATGGTAACCAAGGACCCACCTACTGTGACAGTCACTGGTAACCACGGACACCTCTCCTGTGACCGTGGTTACCAGGGACACGCATATATGACAGTCGGTGGTAAACAGGGACACGCATCTATGACAGTCAGTGGTAACCAGGGAAACCCACCTGTGACCATGGTAACCAAGGACACCCTTCCTGTGACAGTCAGTGGTAACCAGGGACACACCTCCTGTGCCAGTGGTAATCATGGACACCCCTCCTGTCACAATGGTACCAGGGACAGCCCTCCTGTGACAGTCGGTGGTAACCAGGGAAACCCACCTGTGACCATGGTAACCAAGGACACCCCTCCTGTGACAATGGTACCCAGGGACAGCCCTCCTGTGACAGTCGGTGGTAACCAGGGAAACACACCTGTGACCATGGTAACCAAGGACACCCCTACCCACAGTCACTGGTAACCAAGGACACCTCTCCTGTGACCGTGGTTATCAGGGAGACGCATCTCTGACAGTCGGTGGTAACCAGGGAAACCCACCTGTGACATTCACAGTGCCCAGGGACACCGGCCTGTGACAGTCGGTGGTAAACAGGGAGACGAATCTCTGACAGTCGGTGGTAACCAGGGAAACCCACCTGTGACCATGGTAACCAAGGACACCCCTCTGTGACAACGGTACCCAGGGACAGCCCTCCTGTGACCGTCGGTGGTAACCAGGGAAACACACCTGTGACCATGGTAACCAAGGACACCCCTACCCACTGTCACTGGTAACCAAGGACACCTCTCCTGTGACCATGGATATCAGGGAGACGCATCTCTGACATTCGGTGGTAACCAGGGAAACCCACCTGTGACCATGGTAACCAAGGACACCCGTCCTGTGACAATGGTACCAAGGGAAAGCCCTCCTGTGACAGTCGGTGGTAACCAGGGAAACCCACCTGTGACCATGGTAACCAAGGACACCCCTCCTGTGACAATGGAACCCAGGGACAGCCGTCCTGTGACAGTCGGTGGTAACCAGGGAGACGCATCTCTGACAGTCGGTGGTAACCAGGGAAACCCACCTGTGACCATGGTAACCAAGGACACCCCTCTGTGACAATGGTACCCAGGGACAGCCCTCCTGTGACAGTCGGTGGTAACCAGGGAAACACACCTGTGACCATGGTAACTAAGGACACCCCTACCCACAGTCACTGGTAACCAAGGACACCTATCCTGTGACCGTGGTTATCAGGGAGACGCATCTCTGACAGTCGGTGGTAACCAGGGAAACCCACCTGTGACATTCACAGTGCCCAGGGACACCGGCCTGTGACAGTCGGTGGTAACCAGGGACACGCATCTCTGACAGTCAGTGGTAACCAGGGAAACCCACCTGCGACCATGTTAAACAAGGACACCCCTCCTGTGACAGTCAGTGGTAACCAGGGACACACCTCCTGTGCCAGTGGTAACCAAGGACACCCCTCCTGTGACAACGGTACCCAGGGACAGCCCTCCTGTGACAGTAGGTGGTAACCAGGGAAAACCACCTGTGAACATGGTAACCAAGGACACCCCTACCCACAGTCACTGGTAACCAAGGACACCTCTCCTGTGACCGTGGTTACCAGGACACGCACATATGACAGTCGGTGGTAACCAGGGACACGCATTTCTGACAGTCAGTGGTAACCAGGGAAACCCACCTGCGACCATGGTAACCAAGGACACCCCTCCTGTGACAGTCAGTGGTAACCAGGGACACACCTCCTGTGCTAGTGGTAACCAAGCACACCCCTCCTGTCACAATGGTACCCAGGGACAGCCCTCCTGTGACAGTCAGTGGTAACCATGTACACTCACCTGTGACAGTTGGTGGTAACCAGGGAAACCCACCTGTGACATTCACAGTGCCCAGGGACACCGGAATGGGACAGTCGGTGGTAACCAGGAAGACGCATCTCTGACAGTCGGTGGTAACCAGGGAAACCCACCTGTGACCATGGTAACCAAGGACACCCCTCTGTGACAATGGTACCCAGGGACAGCCCTCCTGTGACAGTCAGTGGTAACCAGGGAAACCCACCTGTGACCATGGTAACCAAGGACACCCCTCCTGTGACAATGGTACCCAGGGACAGCCCTCCTGTGACAGTCGGTGGTAATCAGGGAAACTCACCTTTGACATTCACAGTGCCCAGGGACACCGGCCTGTGACAGTCGGTGGTAACCAGGGACACGCATCTCTGACAGTCGGTGGTAACCAGGGAAACCCACCTGTGACCATGGTAACCAAGGACACACCTACTGTGCCAGTCACTGGTAACCACGGACACCTCTCCTGTGACTGTGGTTACCAGGGACACGCACATATGACAGTCGGTGGTAACCAGGGACACGCATCTCTGACAGTCAGTGGTAACCAGGGAAACCCACCTGTGAACAAGTTAACCAAGGACACCCCTACCCACAGTCACTGGTAACCAAGGACACCTCTCCTGTGACCGTGGTTACCAGGATACGCACATATGACAGTCGGTGGTTACCAGGGACACACATCTCTGACAGTCAGTGGTAACCAGGGAAACCCACCTGCGACCATGGTAACCAAGGACACCCCTCCTGTGACAGTCAGTGGTAACCAGGGACACACCTCCTGTGCCAGTGGTAACCAAGGACACCCCTCCTGTGACAACGGTACCCAGGGACAGCCCTCCTGTGACAGTCGGTGGTAACCAGGGAAACACACCTGTGACCATGGTAACCAAGGACACCCCTACCCACTGTCACTGGTAACCAAGGACACCTCTCCTGTGACCGTGGTTATCAGGGAGACGCATCTCTGGCAGTCGGTGGTAACCAGGGAAACCCACCTGTGACCATGGTAACCAAGGACACCCCTCCTGTGACAATGGTACCCAGGACAGCCCTCCTGTGACAGTCGGTGGTAACCAGGGAAACCCACCTGTGACCATGGTAACCAAGGACACCCCTCCTGTGACAATGGTACCCAGGGACAGCCGTCCTGTGACAGTCGGTGGTAACCAGGGAAACCCACCTGTGACATTCACAGTGCCCAGGGACACCGGCCTGTGACAGTCGGTGGTAATCAGGGACACGCATCTCTGACAGTCGGTGGTAACCAGGGAAACCCACCTGTGACCATGGTAACCAAGGACACCCCTCTGTGACAATGGTACCCAGGGACAGCCCTCCTGTGACAGTCGGTGGTAACCAGGGAAACACACCTGTGACCATGGTAACCAAGGACACCCCTACCCACTGTCACTGGTAACCAAGGACACCTCTCCTGTGACCGTGGTTATCAGGGAGACGCATCTCTGACAGTCGGTGGTAACCAGGGCAACCCACCTGTGACATTCACAGTGCCCAGGGACACCGGCCTGTGACAGTCGGTGGTAACAAGGGAGACGCATCTCTGACAGTCGGTGGTAACCAGGGAAACCCACCTGTGACCATGGTAACCAAGGACACCCCTCTGTGACAATGGTACCCAGGGACAGCCGTCCTGTGACAGTCGGTGGTAACCAGGGAAACCCACCTGTGGCATTCACAGTGCCCAGGGACACCGGCCTGTGACAGTCGGTGGTAACCAGGGAGACGCATCTCTGACAGTCGGTGGTAACCAGGGAAACCAACCTGTGACCATGGTAACCAAGGACACCCCTCTGTGACAATGGTACCCACGGACAGCCCTCCTGTGACAGTCGGTGGTAACCAGGGAAACACACCTGTGACCATGGTAACCAAGGACACCCCTACCCACTGTCACTGGTAACCAAGGACAGCTCTCCTGTGACCGTGGTTATCAGGGAGACGCATCTCTGACAGTCGGTGGTAACCAGGGAAACCCACCTGTGACCATGGTAACCAAGGACACCCCTCCTGTTTCAATGGTACCCAGGGACAGCCCTCCTGTGACAGTCGGTGGTAACCAGGGAAACCCACCTGTGACCATGGTAACCAAGGACACCCCTCCTGTGACAATGGTACCCAGGGACAGCCATCCTGTGACAGTCGGTGGTAACCAGGGAAACCCACCTGTGACATTCACAGTGCCCAGGGACACCGGCCTGTGACAGTCGGTGTTAACCAGGGACACGCATCTCTGACAGTTGGTGGTAACCAGGGAAACCCACCTGTGACCATGGTAACCAAGCACACCCCTCTGTGACAATGGTACCCAGGGACAGCCCTCCTGTGACAGTCGGTGGTAACCAGGGAAACACACCTGTGACCATGGTAACCAAGGACACCCCTACCCACTGTCACTGGTAACCAAGGACACCTCTCCTGTGACCGTGGTTATCAGGGAGACGCATCTCTGACAGTCGGTGGTAACCAGGGCAACCCACCTGTGACATTCACAGTGCCCAGGGACACCGGCCTGTGACAGTCGGTGGTAACAAGGGAGACGCATCTCTGACAGTCGGTGGTAACCAGGGAAACCCACCTGTGACCATGGTAACCAAGGACACCCCTCTGTGACAATGGTACCCAGGGACAGCCGTCCTGTGACAGTCGGTGGTAACCAGGGAAACCCACCTGTGACATTCACAGTGCCCAGGGACACCGTCCTGTGACAGTCGGTGGTAATCAGGGACACGCATCTCTGACAGTCGGTGGTAACCAGGGAAACCCACCTGTGACCATGGTAACCAAGGACACACCTACTGTGACAGTCACTGGTAACCACGGACACCTCTCCTGTGACCGTGGCTACCAGGGACACGCACATATGACAGTCGGTGGTAACCAGGGACACGCATCTCTGACAGTCAGTGGTAACCAGGGAAACCCACCTGTCGCCATGGTAACCAAGGACCCACCTACTGTGACAGTCACTGGTAACCACGGACACCTCTCCTGTGACCGTGGTTACCAGGGACACGCATATATGACAGTCGGTGGTAACCAGGGACACGCATCTCTGACAGTCAGTGGTAACCAGGGAAACCCACCTGCGACCATGGTAACCAAGGACACCCTTCCTGTGACAGTCAGTGGTAACCAGGGACACACCTCCTGTGCCAGTGGTAACCAAGGACACCCCTCCTGTCACAATGGTACCAGGGACAGCCCTCCTGTGACAGTCGGTGGTAACCAGGGAAACCCACCTGTGACCATGGTAACCAAGGACACCCCTCCTGTGACAATGGTACCCCGGGACAGCCCTCCTGTGACAGTCGGTGGTAACCAGGGAAACCCACCTGTGACCATGGTAACCAAGGACACCCCTCCTGTGACAATGGTACCCAGGGACAGCCATCCTGTGACAGTCGGTGGTAACCAGGGAAACCCACCTGTGACATTCACAGTGCCCAGGGACACCGGCCTGTGACAGTCGGTGGTAACCAGGGAGACGCATCTCTGACAGTCGGTGGTAACCAGGGAAACCAACCTGTGACCATGGTAACCAAGGACACCCCTCTGTGACAATGGTACCCAGGGACAGCCCTCCTGTGACAGTCGGTGGTAACCAGGGAAACACACCTGTGACCATGGTAACCAAGGACACCCCTACCCACTGTCACTGGTAACCAAGGACACCTCTCCTGTGACCGTGGTTATCAGGGAGACGCATCTCTGACAGTCGGTGGTAACCAGGGAAACCCACCTGTGACCATGGTAACCAAGGACACCCCTCCTGTGACAATGGTACCCAGGGACAGCCCTCCTGTGACAGTCGGTGGTAACCAGGGAAACCCACCTGTGACCATGGTAACCAAGGACACCCCTCCTGTGACAATGGTACCCAGGGACAGCCCTCCTGTGACAGTCGGTGGTAACCAGGGAAACCCACCTGTGACCATGGTAACCAAGGACACACCTACTGTGACAGTCAATGGTAACCACGGACACCTCTCCTGTGACCGTGGCTACCAGGGACACGCACATATGACAGTCGGTGGTAACCAGGGACACGCATCTCTGACAGTCAGTGGTAACCAGGGAAACCCACCTGCGACCATGTTAACCAAGGACACCCCTCCTGTGACAGTCAGTGGTAACCAGGGACACAGTTCCTGTGCCAGTGGTAACCAAGGACACCCCTCCTGTGACAATGGTACCCAGGGACAGCCCTCCTGTGACAGTCGGTGTTAACCAGGGAAAACCACCTGCAACCATGGTAACCAAGGACACCCCTACCACAGTCACTCGTAACCAAGGACACCTCTCCTGTGACCGTGGTTACCAGGACACGCACATATGACAGTCGGTGGTAACCAGGGACACGCATCTCTGACAGTCAGTGGTAACCAGGGAAACCCACCTGCGACCATGGTAACCAAGGACACCCCTACCACAGTCACTCGTAACCAAGGACACCTCTCCTGTGACCGTGGTTACCAGGACACGCACATATGACAGTCAGTGGTAACCATGTACACTCACCTGTGACAGTCGGTGGTAACCAGGGAAATCCACCTGTGACATTCACAGTGCCCAGGGACACCGGCCTGTGACAGTCGGTGGTAACCAGGGAGACGCATCTCTGACAGTCGGTGGTAACCAGGGAAACCCACCTGTGACCATGGTAACCAAGGACACCCCTCCTGTGACAATGGTACCAAGGGACAGCCCTCCTGTGACAGTCGGTGGTAACCAGGGAAAACCACCTGTGACCATGGTAACCAAGGACACCCCTACCCACAGTCACTGGTAAGCAAGGACACCTCTCCTGTGACCGTGGTTATCAGGGAGACGCATCTCTGACAGTCGGTGGTAACCAGGGAAACCC